>JAXIVH010000016.1:8892246-8942246 GCA_036785325.1 Urophycis tenuis | reverse complement strand
CTGCCAGGGAACAGCGGTGTAGCCTAGGAAATGAAAGGCTCTGGGTAATTATATCAAGGTGGGAGATCAGTGGATTAATGGGCACTGTGATCTCTCGCCCAACCTTGGCTGTTGACTCCAGGGGAATTCTGGGAAAGTTAAGATCACCCTTCAGACTGTGTGTGTGTATTCACTCTTGTGTTTTTACACACTTATGTGATTCTTGTGATGCCAGATTTTATTATTTCATGGTGTGCGAACACCTTCATTTTCTTATCTTTTTAAAGCTTCCCACTTCTGATTGGGGCAAACCAAAAGATGAAAACCTAGTGGAACATGGAAGAGGGGTGCGCCATGGAGCCTCCTCCTGAGGGAAGGAATGGGATGTGATGTAGAATAGAAAGGATATAATGTGTTGTTACTCAGCAGATGTCTATAGAAGTATGTTTCTGCCAAGACGCTTTATTTGGCAGTAGTATCAGTAGACTACCGATCATGATCTCACAGGAGCATCCTGAAAATTCAAGATTCAAGAGATTCAAGATTCAAGTATCTTTATTGTCAAATGTGCTACATGGCAGGCATATAGCACAGATGAAATTGCAGTCCTCTCAGACCTGCGGTGCAAAATAAACAATGGACAGACAAACGGACACCGTACAGACAAAAACACAGAAACACAGAAAAGTACAAAAAAGTGAGGTAGTGTGTTGAAAATGGAAAATTGAATAGTGCAAAAAATAGTGCAAAATATATTTAAAACAGTCAAAGGACAATTCTAAAGTGTCAGTCAGGATGAGAGTTTGTGAGTGGTGGCGGGAGGGCAATGGTCCGAGGTGGGTGCAGGGTTATGAGTCTGTGGCAGGGGGGCAGAGGAGGGGGGCAGGGGCAGAACAGGGAGGGAGTTGAGCCTCCGGACAGCCTGGTGAAAGAAGCTGTCCTTGAGCCTGCTGGTTCTGGCCCGCAGACTCCGCAGTCTCCTCCCCGACGGCAGAAAACTGAAGATACTGTGGGATGGGTGGGTGGGGTCACCAGCAATCCTGATGGCTTTGCCGGTGAGGCGGGTGTTGTAAATGTCCAAAATGGGGGGGAGAGAGACACCGATGATCCTCTCAGCTGCTCTCACTATTCGCTGCAGTGTCTTGCGGCAGGACACGGTGCAGGCACCGTACCACACAGTGATGCAGCTGGTCAGGAGGCTCTCGATGGTGCCTCTGTAGAAGGTGTGCATGATGGTGGATGAGGCCCCAGCTCTTTTTAGTTTGCGGAGGAAGTACAGGCGTTGGTGGGCTTTTTTGGCCAGTGATGCGGTGTTAGAAAATGTCAGCAAAAGCCTTGTTCAGTACAAAATTATAATAATTGAAAAGTAAATAAATCAGAAGAAAGGTCTGCTTTTACATGTTATTGAGTCACACCATGTTAGAGATCATTATTACCAAGACAGTCTGATACAGGATCCCCGATTCTGTCAACTTGAAATATTTTGAAATGTTACAAATACAAAGTACCTTCCAGCGTTAATGATCTCTCAATCTTTCTTTATCATCAGATTTTGTGGAATAGTCCTAAAAACTGTTCTGTCTTTCTGCAGGTTTTCGTAAGATCAGCCTGGACGACCTGCGCAAGGCCTACATTGTGAAGGACGTGCAGCAGTACATCCTCCACCGGCTGGACCAGGAGGAGGCCCTACGCCAACACCTCACCAAAGAGACGGCAGAGATGCTCAACCAGCTGCACATCAAGAGCAGCGGCTGCTTCCTGTACCTGGAGCGCGTGCTGGACGGCGTGGTGGAGAGCTTCATCATGCTCCGCGAGATCCGCGACATCCCCGGCACGCTCAATGGCCTCTACCTGTGGCTGTGCCAGCGGCTGTTTGTCAGGAAACAGTTTGCCAAGGTCCAGCCCATCCTCAACGTGATCCTGGCCACGTGCAGGCCGCTGACCGTCAAGGAACTGTACCACGCCGTGTGGACTAAAAACATGGCCCTTACCATGGAGGAGTTCCAAAAGAAGATGGACATCCTCTCCAAGCTGCTGGTCAGCGGCCTTGGGAGCTCTAGAATCCTCTTCCACTACAGTTTTGCAGAGTGGCTGCTGGACGTGAAGCACTGCACCCAGAAGTACCTCTGCAACGCGGCAGAGGGACACCGGATGCTGGCCATGAGCTTCACCTGCCGAGCCAAGCAGCTCAAACCGCTGGAGGTGCAGGAGTTCGCCCTGCACCTTGTCAACTCCAACCTACAGATAGAGCCCTTTCACCTGGCACTCTGGATGGTGTGGAACGGGACTCCAGCTAAAGACTCCCTGATGACCTCCATACCGAGGGAACAGGAGGTGCTTCAGCTCCTGGTGAAAGCTGGAGCCCACGTCAACAACGAGGATGATCATGCCTTGTGTATCGTACAGCAGGCCCTGGAGAGAGAGGACTCTATTCGGACATTGCTCGACAATGGAGCGTCTGTCAACCAGTGTGACTCCAATGGCAGGACTCTGCTGGCCAATGCTGCGTACAGCGGGAACCTGGAGGTGGTCAACCTCCTCGTGTCCAGGAGGGCAAACAAGGAGCTCCAAGACAACCACGGACAAACGTCACTTACCCTGGCAGCCAGGCAGGGCCACACAAAGGTTGTGAACTGTCTCATCGACTGTGAAGCCAACATCAACCACACAGATCACGACGGATGGACGGCCCTGCGATCGGCAGCATGGGGCGGGCACTCCGAGGTCGTGTCGGCGCTGCTCTACGCCGGCGCCAAAGTGGACTGCGCAGACGCCGACAGCAGGACAGCGCTGAGGGCCGCGGCATGGGGAGGCCATGAGGACATCGTGCTGAACCTCCTCCTGCACGGGGCGGAGGTCAACAAGGCAGACAATGAAGGAAGAACGGCGCTCATCGCCGCCGCGTACATGGGCCATCGGGAGATCGTGGAGCACCTCCTGGATCACGGCGCCGAGGTGAACCATGAGGACGTAGACGGGAGGACAGCGCTGTCCGTGGCAGCTCTGTGTGTCCCCGCCAGTAAAGGCCACGCCTCGGTGGTGAGCCTCCTCATCGACCGTGGAGCGGAGGTCGACCACTGTGACAAGGACTGCATGACGCCGCTGCTCGTGGCTGGCTATGAAGGACACGTGGACGTGGTGGACCTGCTCCTAGAAGGTGGAGCCGACGTGGACCACACGGACAACAACGGCCGCACGCCTCTTCTCGCTGCTGCCTCAATGGGCCACGCCTCGGTCGTCAATACGCTGCTGTTCTGGGGCGCGGCAGTCGACAGCATCGACAGCGAAGGAAGGACCGTTCTGAGCATCGCCTCGGCTCAGGGGAACGTGGAAGTGGTGCGGACTCTGCTGGACAGAGGACTGGACGAGAACCACAGGGATGACGCTGGCTGGACACCCCTGCACATGGCCTCGTTTGAGGGCCACCGACAGGTCTGTGATGCCCTCATCGAGCAGGGCGCCCGCGGCACAGAGGTGGACAACGACGGCAGAATACCCCTCATACTGGCAGCCCAGGAGGGGCATTACGACTGCGTACAGATCCTCCTGGAGAACAAGTCCTGCATCGACCAGCGGGGCTATGACGGGAGGAACTCCATCAGGGTGGCTGGGCTGGAGGGCCACCGGGACATCGTGGAGCTGCTGCTGAGCCACGGCGGCGATATCGACTACAAGGACGCAGATGGCCGTCCGACGCTCTACATACTGGCCCTGGAAAACCAGCTGGCCATGACCGAGTACTTCCTGGAGAACGGGGCGAACGTGGAAGCAAGCGACATGGAAGGTCGCACGGCGCTGCACGTGTCCTGCTGGCAGGGACACCTCGAAATGGTCCGGCTGCTTGTCAACCACCACGCCGACGTCAACTCCTGCGACAACGAGAAACGTTCTGCCCTGCAGTCGGCCGCCTGGCAGGGCCACACCAAGGTGGTTCAGTTCTTGATAGACAGCAGCACGCACGTGGATCACACCTGCAACCAGGGTGCCACGGCGCTGGGCATTGCAGCCCAGGAGGGCCACATCGACGTCGTCCAGATCCTCCTCGAGCACGGTGCCGACCCAAACCATGCAGACCAGTTTGGACGCACAGCGATGCGAGTGGCGGCGAAGGGGGGGCACGCGATGATAATCAAGCTGTTGGAAAAGTACGGTGCCAACGCGTTGAATGGGTCAAACCCCTCACCGGTGCATACCATGGAGGACAGAGCGCCGCTGTCGGTTACCGGCAAGATGCAGGCACTCACCATAAAGTCAAACAGCTCTGGCAGCACCGGCGTCGGAGATATGCAGACTTGTGCGCGCAGCGTACCCAACGGACCCATACACGCTTTCAGTTCTCCGTCAGAGTCTCCAGACTCTACAGTGGACAGACAGAAGTCATCGCTCTCCAACAACTCCCTCAAGAGCTCCAAGAACTCCTCCCTGAGGACCACCTCATCGACGGCCACCGCACAGACTGTCCCAATAGACTGTTTCCACGGACTGACCTTCACCGAGCAGATCCAGCAGCACTCGCTGCCCCGCAGTCGAAGCCGCCAGTCCATCGTGTCGCCTTCCTCCACCACCAAGTCCACCAATCAGTTGCCGGCGTCACCATCCAGTGACTTTGACTGGACTCAGCTGAAGCCTGGACTCAAGTCCACCAAAGGAAGCAAGAGCGGGAACGGAACATCGAACAGCAGAGGAGCTTCAGGGGACAGGAGAAAACTGAAGAACAGCCGTTCAACGCCGGGTAAGGTTTTGGAGTACGAGATGACCCAGTTTGACAAGAGGACCGCCCTGAACAAGGCAGTCGGCAACATTTCAGTGAAGGATCCACATTGTAAGATCATGATTGGCAGTCCAGTCCCGGAGGGGGGCAAGTGCCAGGACCAGCTCTTCATTCAACAGCAGAGCTGTGCAGAGAAGAAGAGGAACTGCATCATGACCAACCCCAACTACCACCTCCAGGGCACCCAGGTGTTCCTGGGCCGGGTCTCGGTACCGCGGACCGTCCAAAACGGAGGGCACCAGGATGTCCTTGACAACTACCCCATAGGGGAGACAGATCTTAGCCTTAAACAAGCCCTCAAACTTCAGCTGGAAGGATCAGAGGCTGGGTTTAACTACAAGAAAGAGACTCCGTTATAGCTGGTAAGAAATAATTTTCTATCGCATGTGCTCTCTTTCAAACAGATCTCTCTTAGCTTCAAGTGTCAAAGTTCAGTGTGAAAGTCTTGTTGCTCACACTTAAGCATGTCTTTTTCCTTTCAATGTCAAACACAAAATGTTACTTTTGTAGCTGCTGAGTAGAAGTCAACAGCTCCGTTATTAGTTGGACTGCATGAGTCTGGAATGGTGGCTTCAGAGGAATGCATCTGGAGAAGAGGACTTGTTCTTTGTAAGCCAGCAGAACAGTAACCCAACTTTCTCCTCTCCAATTTCAGATGTCCTGTTTGCCCTCTGCCAAACAGACATTGGAGGGAAAGTGCCAAAGCAACTGTTGTCATCGAAACGCGTAGAGATGGAGTTTTGTTTTCGCCACCAGTGGAAGACAAAACTAAAAAAATGATGACTAAGGGAAGATTGTGTGGCTTTGGCGACCTGATACTCTGATGTGCCTACATCTGTTACAGCCTTCTTCATGTAACCATGCACAATATCATCTTAATTTAATAATGTACTGATATTTAATAAGCAGTGTGTGCACTTTTTCAAGTTGGTAAAATGACAGGCAAGCATTTTGTTTTAATGTTTGCCTTTATGTTTGAGCAAAAAATACCAGTGCTTTTGTTTGTATTATAATTTTATACTCCATGTTCTCAATGTCTGCAGCTCGCGTGTCTCACACAGCCTGGGGACGTTAAGTTGGCGCTCAGAACATTATCTCTTCTCAGTCGACAGACGACCGCGTGAACCCTGAATGTGTTCCACAACATGCGCGTCGGCAGCTATGACCATTTCATCCACAAGTATAAACGGGACTATTTTTTATTTATTTTTGGAAAAGAAAGCCACTTTTTTTGCTACGTTCTGTTATGTGTTGTGTCGTCATGGTGCTGTGTTCCCCGGACCCCGGCCTCCGTGGTTCTGTGCGTCGTGTCGTATTACAAATCTTCGAGAAAGACATTGTTGACATGTTAGAAAACTCGCCAGTTCATTTTGTCCCTATGGGACTTCTTCTCTTCAGTTGTTAATGTGTGTGATATTTTTCTGTGTGCATTTAAGATATTTAAATAACCCATAGTTCACCCGCGAAACGCAACATCTCCAAGGAAGCCGGCGGTTTAACAGAGCCACGGATCCTTGGTTGACGGCCGCTACAATGGACAGCTGTCCCCCGGGATGGCGTGCCAGCGGCACAGTGGATGAGGTGGAGAGGCTCTGGGCGGCCACATGGCCAGCAGTCGGCTTCAGCGGCTGGTACCATGCAGGAGAAGTTCATAGCCCCCTTTGGCCCTGAGCAGCTGTGCATCAGCTCAGCAGACTGTTACCCTGAGGTCTGGACCAGTCGGAGGAGAGCGTTGGGACAGTGCAGGAAGGAAAAACGAGAACATCTGTTTCTCGTGAGCTGCCGGTGTTCACCGGCTGGGCCGTATTTTCATTGGCTCCTCATCGCGCTGCATGGTTGGCTTGTGGCGGTAGAACCAATCAAAGTACATGCTGGGATACGCCAGAAGCCCCTCGTCCGAGCTCTCCATATCTGTCCAATGCTGTCCAGGGCTGGAGGGCCTGGAGGTGCAGCGTGAGTCACACCTGTCTGTATCTCATCTCTGATTGGATGGCTAACTGTCAGGGTTGTAAATAGCTTAGCGTGTACATTCAACTTCCATTCAACAAAAAATTCCTGTATAATATGAAGCGGAATTTTCTGATGTATCTTAAAATGCTTAATAAACATATTTGCTTTACTGCTAGAAAACAATCCATATTTTCCTTTTTCAGTCTTGCGTTATTCTGATTTACTTTGTATTTTTTGTGGTCCTTATTTTATCTAGGCGGCCACATCTTGAAGATGTTATACTCTTGACAAGCAAATCTCTGTAGAGGAGACGTTAGGCTCCTGTCTGGAGGACATCTCTGTAGAGGAGACGTCAGGCTCCTGACAGGAAGACATCTCTGTAGAGGAGACGTGAGGCTCCTGACTGGAGGACATCTCTGTAGAGGAGAAGTTAGGCTTCTGACTGGAGGACATTTCTACAGGAGACTTTAAGCTCCTGACAGATTTGACACAACGTCACCAATGGACGTTGACAAATCACAGTTGACAGCTTTCACTTACAGACAATCATCCTAAAGGAAAAACAGCCCAAGCCCTCTTTCACTCATGACTCCACTTCCCTCTGGAGGCGTCACTCTCCTGCTCTCAGCCCTTCTCCTTTCCAAGAACTGAGATTTATTTTTTCTGCAAGTCATTTTGGTCTCCATATTTAGGTCAGTCTAACCACACACTGTGCTGTCAGTCCGTCCTCCATGGAGGGCTGTTTGATTGCAGAGGGCCAGAGGCTGGATCAGACCTGAACCCCAGAGCTGTCACTCTCCTCTGGGTGGACCCGGTTCATTCCAGAAGAAAGTGTGAGTGCCAGGGATCAGAACACAGATTCATCTGTTCACAGATGTCATAAATGTTTTTGGGTGAAGTCGCAAGATAGTTGCAGTATTTTCTTGGACTCTTTTTTTATAAGTTAATATTAGGGGTTCTCAACCTAAACCCTGCTCACAGAATCACTCAGAAAGTTGAAAGAATCAAATCTCTTGATTCACTGATTTTCTTTGAACGAATAGACCAGATGCTGCCAAAACATTGGGCAGAATAAATTTGCTCTTTTGTCCGAATCAATGAGGGCCATTCCTGTTAATCAACTCGTCTAGACATCTTACCTGTCTTATAAAAATCACACCGGCTAATCACCTTTTTGTGACTATCTTTATCGTTCTTGCTCACTCCCTCCTTCTGTCTTCTCTCTCTCTCCTATCTTCTCTCTCCTGGTGCTTCACTCACACGAGTGCTTCGCAGTTTCATTTGAAGATGTGTAGGACGTAGTTAGTGGGAGGGGGTGGGAAAGGCAGATGGGGAGCTGTGGTCAGGAGGGTGGGGCTGTAGGACTGGGAGGTGTGGTGGGGAGGTTAGCAGGGTGGGCAGGGGTATATAGGTGGAGCCATGCTGATGGTGCTGAGGTCATGTTTGAGGGGTGGCCCGGGCTCTGTGGCTGTGGAGGGACTGATTTGTGTTTTCCAGGAAAGCCGGCGGCCACATCTGGTTTCCCTCGGCCAAGTCCCCTTTGTTTTGGATACAGCGCTAACATGATCCCACCCAGTTCACAGGCAGCGGTGGACCGCTGGTGGATTCAAACACAGGGCCACTAGTTAGCATGTGCTGCTAGTTAGCATCTGCTTCTACGCGGTGAAGGGTTTTGTGATGTGGCCTACACCACTCATTACTAATCATAGATTCAATTTAGATATCAGTGGCTAACATTAGCTCATGGCTAAGTCAATGAAGGCCTACCCGCACAATGACAGAATATTTGAAGCCAAACAACTACAGCGAATTTAGTTTCAAAACATCTCTAGGTAAAAACCCAATGAGCGTCTCATGTTGTCTCTAGACTTCTAGACTTGCTAAGAGGCAGGAACACGACATCTCAATAAGATGATGACCAATCAGGTAGCAGTCCGGTTGTGGCATCACAAATGAACCCTGTAGGGGCCTATGTCTGTTTGTGTCTGCTGGTTCTTCTGGGTCCAGGGCCAGATGGGCTCCAGGACCCCGGCGGGTTCCACCATCATTTGAGAACTAAGCATGTGGTATGCGAGCAGCAGACACCCGGCAGCCTTCAGAGACACCATGTTGATTCTGGATGCGTGTTTACACTCTGGTAAAAGGTGGCAAAACGTTGTCACGTTAAAATATTGTCTGCCTTCCCTCACAACAAGCTGTGTTCTGAACAAGTATTAGTCAGACATAAGTTTTGCTTTATTTTTTCTGTTGGTCTGCTTATATCCATACATCCAAACATCCAGCCCAGATACATGCTGTTGCTCCTTTTGAAAACAGAACAACCCCAAAACATACAAACATGTTACAGACTGTTTCTAATTGAGGACAGTCAGGGCCTTACTCACTCAGCGGCCACCTTGGTTCCAAATGCGAGCAAAGACCTGAAATATTGATGATCCTGATTATATTGGATAAAACCCAAAGGAGGTGAAGTTGTTATCTGGAGAAGGCCAGCTCGCCAGAGGCTACCTTATTGTTAAACTATCTTATTACATTTCCTCAATAATTGATAACATCGTTAGGTGAGGTGCCGCCCAGTAGGTAGATTTAAAAGCGATGGGTGCAGAAAGGACTGCTAAGTTGCAATAGTGCATCTGATTGAAGATGCATGACACATATAAAGCTAAGAGACTCTACCACTGAACTTCTGAATTGTTTTGAAGCAACATTTTACCCACTCTGCATGGAACCTTCCCTTTGACTCCACCCTTCTTATTTATCTTAAGATTGATGTGTAGATGCTTTAGTTAGATAGTTAGACTTTATTATTTATCTAACTGTGGTAATGCTACTTTGTTCCCATGGTGATTCAGTGATCTCTGATTGGGGTACAACTCGTCTGGGCTCCAGAGTAGAACTGGTGAAGGAGACACTGTTCAGTATTGTTTCCTGCTTCTTGTTTCCTCATTGTAAAGGACTTTGATTGGACAATCTGGTCGATAGTGGTATGACAGGACAGTGTGGCACTGGGTTTAAAGACAGAGTCATATTTTTTTTTAAATTATTTGAATGTAATTGAGCATTGTGTATGATTTGTCAATAACATTTGCATGTTGGTGTATTAGTTGTATTTGGTTGTAGCTAATGCCGGTAAAATAAGTAATTAGTACTGATCAATGGATGAAAAACTGCAAGCAGAGCACCGCTGAATACAGACCCTCCAGGATTTAATGCAACATCAAACAATCCCCCTGAATTCAGAGCGGTGTTGCAATTTCAACCAACCGCCGCAACTTCCCCGCAAATCTGACCAATCATTGGCGTCGTCTTGAACTGACGTCGACAAACTGACTTCCGCTTTACTTCCTTGTTTACTACGTTTAAGAGAGCATGTGTGCATCCCACGTTTCACACTTTAGACCAAAATAACTGCGAAAGATCGCGAAAAGCAGCATCCTGGTATTCTACATTGTACAAGTGGAGGGAAACTATTTAGCACTGCATGCAACATTGTGTGGAAGATGAGCGTGAAACTAACAGTGTGACTGACAGTGTGTTTACAGCCAAGGACTGTGTGCACTTTACATTATTTTTTTTACATAATACAAGAAATTAATAGATGCCAAAAGTTTTGCCAAAATGGTAGTTTATTTTTTATTGCTGATGTGTCTTCAGCATCATGCTGTGAGGTTCTGTTCTGTTTTTTCTATTTCTTATGTGAAGGCTGAGCCATTCATATTATTAGTTTATAATTATTATTGGAAATACTGTCAGCAGAGACTGCTTATAAACAGCACTAGTACTAATGTTTTTATTTCAGATATGAATTCTGAGGCATTTATATTATGACATGTTGTAGGCAACTTTATGTTGTGCTGTGAGGCTCTGTGCACTTTAACCTTTGAACCAAAAGGTGCCTTTGGATCAGTAAAGTCTATTTTGCTGCATTTTTGTAGTCCTGGTAATCTTTTATTTGCCTTGTTGGTGAGATTATTTATAGGACTGTATATTTATTATCCTAAATTTATTTATAGGACTCTGTATTTTTGTTCTTTTAATTAATGTTTTTTTATAGTAATAATTTAATATTCAACATATTATTATCAATAAAGTATTTGTATTCTATTCAATTCTATATTACTCACAGTATCGCAGTACTAACTTAATATTTAACATCAGGAACATCGCAATTTTCATTCCCTCAAAACCTAAAAAACACTGCAACTTTCATCTCAATTTTTGTGAAAAGCTCACGCAACATCAGGCATTTTAGGCTGCAACAATCTAAAAAAGGCCAGCGAAATCCTGCAGGGACTGTGAATAACACTACTGTTACGTTTTCGACAGGACATTAAATGTGTTGCACAAGTGTCATGATTTGTCACTGTGTCATCTGGTTTTCATGTTGTGTTGCTCTGTGTTTCTCCTGTGCTGTTCACCCTCCAGGCTTCCCCTCCTGTGTTGATCGCCCCGTTGTGTTCACCTCATTCCCCTCACCTGTGTTGCGTTTGTAATGACTACTTTGTGTATTTGAATCGTGTGTGTGTTTGTGTGTGTGTTCCTGTAAAGCTACTGGTGTCTGGTGCTGGTCTCTGCCCCTGGGTCCACCACCTCCACAAACCTTGACAACAAGAGTGATTTTCAAGTCATTCTTGTACGTGTAACAGCAGAGTCCAGAGGACATTGTTTCCAAGTTAAGTTACAACCCTTATTATTAGATATTAGATACAAGCCTTGTATCTCGCTACTTTTATGACAAAAATAATCTACAAAAGAAATCTCAAGCTTGTTGAAAAGTGTCTCTGAAAATGGCCAGCACTCTACACAATGTTAGAGTTTAGAGATCCAATCACACACCAGATCACCGGCTCCAGCAGCCTGATTGGTCCAAACAAATATGAAGCGAGTGAATGTGAAATGCCTGGTGCTCCCAGAGCTGAGATACCACAGACTTCAGATGTGAATCTAAAGTCAGATTTTTGGGACAACAGAGCTGACTATACTTGACACCATGATTGATGATCGGAACAGAATTTACACCTGTTGGCCTGATGATATGATCAGAAAATCGAGGAACGTGACAAACAGGAAAACATTTCCTGTTGTATATCAAACTCAATGGTATTCTGGAATTTCCATGAAGCATTTGGACGAACAAGGCAGGGAGTTCACCAACTGTGTGTGTGTGTGTGTGTGTGTGTGGGGGGGGGGGGGGGGGGGGGGGGGGCTGTACCGTATGTGTCTGAACTGTTTAAGAGTCTCCAGCTTCATATGTGGGACACAGAGGTTCAAGAATGTGCAAAACAGATGGAATGGATTAACACACAATCACACACACGCACACACAGTAGGGTGCTGATTTCTACTGCCACTCGGCATTGTGGGTAAGCACTACAGACATACAAGCATTGGTGAGGCAGACGGAGCCAGCACCTGTAGAGCGAGCGGGTGCTGGGGCCATTATTATTATTACTGGATGACGTGTTTTACACACTGAGGAAAAGGTGTCTCTTTTCTAGAGTTCATCAGACCTCCCTCTCTCTCTCTCTCTCTCTCTCATTGCTTCTCTATCCCTCTGTCCTCAGCATCTGTCTCTCTCCGTTTCCATCATCCTCTCTGTCGTTTCACTATCTGTACTTTTCTTTGTGTCTCATTCTTTTCTGTCATCTCTGTATCTTCCCTCTTTCACTCACTCCTCTGCCTGTCTCTCCCCCTCTCCCCCTTACTATCTCTCCCCCTCTCCCCCTTGCTATCTCTCCCCCTCTCCCCCTTGCTGTCTCTCCCCCTCTCCCCCTTGCTATCTCTCCCCCTCTCCCCCTCTGCCTGTCTCTCCCCCTCTCCCCCTTGCTGTCTCTCCCCCTCTCCCCCTTGCTATCTCTCCCCCTCTCCCCCTTGCTATCTCTCCCTCCCCTTCTCTCTCGCTCTCTCTGCAGCAGTGGAGGTCATCTCAGGACAGTGTGTTGCATGGTTTGTCCCGGCTGCTGCTTCTGCACGCGCTCAGTCCGGTCGGCAGAGCGCTGTTGTCGGGTGAACAGGGGACAGCCGGAGACAGGTCTTCACTGTTCTGGTGGTCGCTGAGGCAGCAGGAGTCACTGGGGCTGGAGGTCTGTCACAGGATACTGCTGGAGTGTGCTGTGTCCATCATCTGTTTACCGTGGCTTTATTCTCCTCCTCCTTCTGGCAACTCTGAATCAACCAAGCTGCTTTTGGTGGAATGGTTGAATTTTAAATAAAGTCTTCTTGTACCAAGGGCAACATTTATCTATTATATTGTATGTACAACTCTGCTAGCTCTCTGGTGGCTTACTCTCTTGCGCTTAACTCTCTGGTAACTAAGTCTCTAGCCGCTAACTCTTTGGTAGCTAACTTTCTGGTAACAAACTCTTTGGTGGCTAACTCTGGTGGCCCTCTGGTTGTGAGTAGTGATTCCCTCTCCTATCTCTAACCGGTGGGACCAGCTCTCCTAACCTGCTCTCGTCTGCTCTTCAGTCCAGCCGACTGTGACCTCATAACCCCGTGACCTCTTCACCCTTAATGTGTGTCAAGTCTGACCTCAGTCTGTATCTCCCCCATGCTTTGGTTCCTCTGTTCTTTCATAAGCCACACCCCTCCTTTTCAGGTCACTACCTTCAATCAGAACACCCCCACCCAACCTACACACACACGCACGCACAAACACACCATATTGCAGAGCAGTAGAGCAGGCAGACGTCTGGTCTCATTAGGAGAGTGGAAGGGAGGTACAGGGGGAGGGAAGGTAGAGAGGTGGTGAGGAGAGAGGGAGTGATGGAGAGGGAAGATGAAAGTTGTTGAGGGGGTGGATGAAAGAGGGAGATGGAGAGAGAGGGGGGAAGGCAGAGAGATTGTCAAAGCTCCAGTTGTTTTTCCTACCGACAGACAGATGGATGGACAGACAGACAGATACAGGGATAGATGTGTGAGGGACAGACAGACACAGGGCGAGATGTGTTTGGGACAGCAGACACAGGGATAGATGTGTGAGGGACAGACAGACACACAGGTATAGATGTGTGAGGGACAGACTGTCTGTTCTGAATAAGCATGCGCTATGGATTATCCATCTCTCCTCAAATGTGTTCTTCCCAGAACTCTACAGAAACTTACTTTCCGCTTATCAAGCCCAGAAGTTTTGCAGCTGTTTGTGTATGTTGTGTGAGTGATAGTCTTGCAGAGGTAGGATGGGTGCTTGTGTGCGCTATAGTGTGTGTGTGTGTGTGTGTGTGTGTGTGTGTGTGTGTGTGTGTGTGTGCACCCTCACTCTTAGGAGGGAGGAAGGGAGGTACAAGGGGAGGGCTGGGGGGTTGTTACAGAAGGCAGCGGTTACAGTAACCTGCTGTTTACCACAGCGACTGCAGCATCCAGCTGTGAATCACGCTGTCACTCACCCATTAAACCCTGGGGTAGCAGACAGACAGACCACTGCTACCCTGACCCCCAGCCCTCCCTGTCTCTCTCTCTGAGAGGATGAACGGTCCTCCCTGTCTGTCTCTCTGAGAGGATGAACAGTCCTCCCTGTCTGTCTCTCTGAGAGGATGCACAGACCTCCCTGTCTGTCTCTCTGAGAGGATGAACAGACCTCCCTGTCTGTCTCTCTGAGAGGATGAACAGTCCTCCCTGTCTGTCTCTCTGAGCGGATGAACAGTCCTCCCTGTCTGTCTCTCTGAGCGGATGAACAGACCTCCCTGTCTGTCTCTCTGAGCAGATGAACAGTCCTCCCTGTCTGTCTCTCTGAGCAGATGAACAGTCCTCCCTGTCTGTCTCTCTGAGCAGATGAACAGTCCTCCCTGTCTGTCTCTCTGAGCAGATGAACAGTCCTCCCTGTCTGTCTCTCTGAGAGGATGCACAGACCTCCCTGTCTGTCTCTCTGAGAGGATGAACAGACCTCCCTGTCTGTCTCTCTGAGAGGATGAACAGTCCTCCCTGTCTGTCTCTCTGAGCAGATGAACAGTCCTCCCTGTCTGTCTCTCTGAGAGGATGAACAGTCCTCCCTGTCTGTCTCTCTGAGCAGATGAACAGTCCTCCCTGTCTGTCTCTCTGAGAGGATGAACAGTCCCCCCTGTCTGTCTCTCTGAGCGGATGAACAGTCCTCCCTGTCTGTCTCTCTGAGCAGATGAACAGTCCTCCCTGTCTGTCTCTCTGAGAGGATGAACAGACCTCCCTGTCTGTCTCTCTGAGCAGATGAACAGTCCTCCCTGTCTGTCTCTCTGAGAGGATGAACAGACCTCCCTGTCTGTCTGTCTGAGCAGATGAACAGTCCTCCCTGTCTGTCTCTCTGAGCGGATAAACAGTCCCCCCTGTCTGTCTCTCTGAGAGGATGAACAGTCCTCCCTGTCTGTCTCTCTGAGCGGATGAACAGTCCCCCCTGTCTGTCTCTCTGAGAGGATGAACAGTCCCCCCTGTCTGTCTCTCTGAGCAGATGAACAGTCCTCCCTGTCTGTCTCTCTGAGCAGATGAACAGTCCCCCCTGTCTGTCTCTCTGAGCGGATGAACAGTCCTCCCTGTCTGTCTCTCTTAGAGGATGAACAGTCCTCCCTGTCTGTCTCTCTGAGAGGATGAACAGTCCTCCCTGTCTGTCTCTCTGAGCGGATGAACAGTCCTCCCTGTCTGTCTCTCTGAGAGGATGAACAGTCCTCCCTGTCTGTCTCTCTGAGCGGATGAACAGTCCTCCCTGTCTGTCTCTCTGAGCAGATGAACAGTCCCCCCTGTCTGTCTCTCTGAGAGGATGAACAGTCCTCCCTGTCTGTCTCTCTGAGAGGATGAACAGTCCTCCCTGTCTGTCTCTCTGAGCAGATGAACAGTCCTCCCTGTCTGTCTCTCTGAGCAGATGAACAGTCCTCCCTGTCTGTCTCTCTGAGCAGATGAACAGTCCTCCCTGTCTGTCTCTCTGAGAGGATGCACAGACCTCCCTGTCTGTCTCTCTGAGAGGATGAACAGACCTCCCTGTCTGTCTCTCTGAGAGGATGAACAGTCCTCCCTGTCTGTCTCTCTGAGCAGATGAACAGTCCTCCCTGTCTGTCTCTCTGAGAGGATGAACAGTCCTCCCTGTCTGTCTCTCTGAGCAGATGAACAGTCCTCCCTGTCTGTCTCTCTGAGAGGATGAACAGTCCCCCCTGTCTGTCTCTCTGAGCGGATGAACAGTCCTCCCTGTCTGTCTCTCTGAGCAGATGAACAGTCCTCCCTGTCTGTCTCTCTGAGAGGATGAACAGACCTCCCTGTCTGTCTCTCTGAGCAGATGAACAGTCCTCCCTGTCTGTCTCTCTGAGAGGATGAACAGACCTCCCTGTCTGTCTCTCTGAGCAGATGAACAGTCCTCCCTGTCTGTCTCTCTGAGCTGATGAACAGTCCCCCCTGTCTGTCTCTCTGAGAGGATGAACAGTCCTCCCTGTCTGTCTCTCTGAGCGGATGAACAGTCCCCCCTGTCTGTCTCTCTGAGAGGATGAACAGTCCCCCCTGTCTGTCTCTCTGAGCAGATGAACAGTCCTCCCTGTCTGTCTCTCTGAGCAGATGAACAGTCCCCCCTGTCTGTCTCTCTGAGCGGATGAACAGTCCTCCCTGTCTGTCTCTCTTAGAGGATGAACAGTCCTCCCTGTCTGTCTCTCTGAGAGGATGAACAGACCTCCCTGTCTGTCTCTCTTAGAGGATGAACAGTCCTCCCTGTCTGTCTCTCTGAGAGGATGAACAGTCCTCCCTGTCTGTCTCTCTGAGCGGATGAACAGTCCTCCCTGTCTGTCTCTCTGAGAGGATGAACAGTCCTCCCTGTCTGTCTCTCTGAGCGGATGAACAGTCCTCCCTGTCTGTCTCTCTGAGCAGATGAACAGTCCCCCCTGTCTGTCTCTCTGAGAGGATGAACAGTCCTCCCTGTCTGTCTCTCTGAGAGGATGAACAGTCCTCCCTGTCTGTCTCTCTGAGCAGATGAACAGTCCTCCCTGTCTGTCTCTCTGAGCGGATGCCCGCGGCCCGTAGGAGAATCCATCGCTCTCCTTTCTTCAGGAATCAGTCAACCTGTGTCTCCACTCGGATCCCACGGATTAGCATATAAATGAAGGCTCATTTCCTGTGTGTCTGTTAAGGCTGACGGGGTGCAGAACCAGGGAAGGTTGGTGGTCTGGGGAGGAGGTGGGGTGGTGTCTCCTCAGAGGCGCTGGAACCAGCAGGCCCATCTGCATTTCAAATGGCGACGCCCAGAACAGTGTTTCACTGTTTTCGATTTCCATAAAAACCGTAGCAGGATGCTTTATGTCCTCATATCTCTCCTATGAAATACATGGCAGCCTTATGGAGGGCTTCACTAGGAGGCTGTAATACATGGCAGCCTTATGGAGGGCTTCACCAGGAGGCTGTAATACATGGCAGCCTTATGGAGGGCTTCACCAGGAGGCTGTAATACATGGCAGCCTTATGGAGGGCTTCACTAGGAGGCTGTAATACATGGCAGCCTTATGGAGGGCTTCACCAGGAGGCTGTAATACATGGCAGCCTTATGGAGGGCTTCACCAGGAGGCTGTAATACATGGCAGCCTTATGGAGGGCTTCACTAGGAGGCTGTAATACATGGCAGCCTTATGGAGGGCTTCACCAGGAGGCTGTAATACATGGCAGCCTTATGGAGGGCTTCACCAGGAGGCTGTAATACATGGCAGCCTTATGGAGGGCTTCACTAGGAGGCTGTAATACATGGCAGCCTTATGGAGGGCTTCACTAGGAGGCTGTAATACATGGCAGCCTTATGGAGGGCTTCACTAGGAGGCTGTAATACATGGCAGCCTTATGGAGGGCTTCACCAGGAGGCTGTCAACATGGTCTCACAGGAATCCGTGAAATAGCCACGGACGCTGACCTCAAAATCCGTGGTGGGCCCACAGAATCACTGACATTTCTGTGAAACTCACGGAAATGGATAAGATGAGATGGATGAGAACGTTACAGACACAACTGAGTGCAAAAAGGAAGGCTCACTATACCATCCATCACTTATTAAGTATCCCACTTAAATGAAGGCATAATTTAAGCCTACGACAAATATGCAGTCCTGAAAGTACTTTAATTATTCAATTTTAATGTAGCCCAAAGTTATAAAAGTCAGTTGACCAAAATATGAGTGTCATTAACTTGCAGTGGAGTGAAATCCGTTTGAGTTTCACCGAAATTTCAGTGGTTCCGTGGGCCCATCACGGATTTTGTTAAGTTAAGCGTCTGTGGCGTCCGGATTCCTGTGAGACCAGGTTGAGACTGTAAACAGTCCTGGATGAGAAGCAGTGAGCAGAATTGATGGCAATGTACAGTACAGCTTATATTATTACCAGTTGTAGGCCTGCCGCTTTTCTGACGTTACGTGAATTCACATGAATTCAGAAATAAGAAATAACATTTTTCCTTGAAGATGGAGCATGTTGAGTTGGTCTTATCCTCAGAAGAACCTGTCTGACTGCCAGCTGTGCGAAGAAAGACCACATGATGTGTAGAAGGTGGAAGGTCAAAGTACATTTTGTCCTTGTTCCAGTAATGTCTCTGGGCCTAAAGAAGAGAGTTCAGAGAAGTGTTCCCCTCTGTACTCGCCTGGTGGACAGACACATCAGAGAGAGAGAGAGACTTCACCCAGCGGCCATGTTTGCTGGTTGGGTGGGGAAACCTTCTCCAATCTTTGGAAACCATGACGACTGGATCAATCATCATCAGTTTGAGTTCCATTCCCCACCAGGAAGCATTCAAAGGTAAATGATGCTTGCTATCATGTACCTTTCTGTTCCCCTGGAACAAAGATCTTGTATTAATAACTGTGTGTAATTATCCCATCCACTCTGTAATCTTAAATAATGTGATTGTATAATGGAATATGCGGGCCAAATCACATTAAAAACCCATCTCTAAGTTAATACCCAGGTAGCAGCTGAATATTATCACTGATGCTATATGTAGCATTGTCTGAACTGCTGGGTGTGTCCCATCCATCCCTCTCTCTCTCTCTCTCTCTCTCTCTTTGGAGCACCTCTTCTGCTAACCCCTTCATTCGTCTATTTTTCTCTCCCCTCTCTCTCAGCCTCCATCCCCCTCTCCCTCCAGTCTTCCTCCCTCCCCCACCTCTCCCTTCCCCCTTCCCTCTCTCTAAGTGAGGGGGAGGGTACACAGGTGCAGAGGGGGGCGTGTCCAGCCTAACGACGACCTCTGATCAATTATTCCCTGGCTGTCCCCCCAACTGCCATACATATTTCATGGCTGTGTACAGAATAAGGTCTGTTCTCCTCCTCCTCACCCCCACCCAATCTGCCACCCCCCTCCCAGATGAAAGGCAGCGTTGACTCCACTCTGCTCTCGGAATCAATTAGCCCTGGCTAGTCAGGAAAGCTAGCGCGACAGGGGGCTAGCTAACACCTCAGTGGGTGACGCCCAGCTCAGCTGCAGGCTCCTGCTGCTGTTGGCCCCACTGGAGGGTCAGTGGTGAGGGAGAGGGTCTGTACGCTGCTGTCTGCTGGGGAGGCTGAAGGCGCTGTCCACATCTCCTTTAAATCCACCGCAGCGTAATCCAAATGCATGTGTCATCATCATGTGTCCCTGCATGTGTCCACATCATGTGTCCCTGTAATGTGTCCACATCATGTGTCCCTGCATGTGTCCACATCATGTGTCCACATCATGTGTCCCTGCATGTGTCCACATCATGTGTCCCTGTAATGTGTCCACATCATGTGTCCCTGCATGTGTCCACATCATGTGTCCCTGTAATGTGTCCACATCATGTGTCCCTGCATGTGTCCACATCATGTGTCCCTGTAATGTGTCCACATCATGTGTCCCTGCATGTGTCCACATCATGTGTCCCTGTAATGTGTCCACATCATGTGTCCCTGCATGTGTCCACATCATGTGTCCCTGCATGTGTCCACATCATGTGTCCCTGCATGTGTCCACATCATGTGTCCCTGCATGTGTCCACATCATGTGTCCCTGTAATGTGTCCACATCATGTGTCCCTGCATGTGTCCACATCATGTGTCCCTGTAATGTGTCCACATCATGTGTCCCTGTAATGTGTCCACATAAGATAAGATATTCCTTTATTAATCCCCCTTAGGAGAAATTCACAGTGACCAGCAGTACAGGGGATAGATGAGTGCAATAAGAACCTGACTATAGTCAATAAACAATAAATAGATCTACCTAGACAAGATTAGGTTAAATTAAATTAAGTTAAATGCGAGCTCTTAAAGTCAGATTGGTGAAAAAGTGAGAACCTGTATGCATACATAGTGATCATCATTGGGGTGGACAGTGCAATTGGTTGATGAGCATACATGGTAGTCATCATTGAGGTGGACAGTGCAGTTGGTAGGTAAACAGTGCAGTTGGTAGGTAAACATGCAAAAATAGGTGTGAAAATGTGCTGAATGTGCTAGATTAAAAAATGGGCACATTTTTACAAGGTATTCCAGGTACAACATATGAATAGACCTGAAATAACAACGGCTAGAAGACAGTCCTAAGGTGTGTGGTGTGTGTGTAGTGTGGTGTTCAGTCCATTGTTCAGTCCATTGTCTGGTGGTGTTGGGGCTTCCTAGAGCCTGATAGCTGATGGGATGAAAGAGCCCCCCAAGCGCTTTGAGGCACGTGGCTGAGTGAGCCTGTGGCTGAACGTGTTCCTGAGATGCCTCAGCTCGGCATAGAGAGGATGAGAGGGGTTGTCCAGGATCGCCTGCAGCTTTCCCCTCATCCTCCTCTCTGTCACCGCCTCCACACAGTCCAGCTTCATCCCCACCACAGAGCTCGCCTTCCTCACCGGCTTGTTCAGCTTACTGGCCCCACCGCACCCGATGCCTCCTCCCCACCAACGGCGCCGGAAGGGGGGGGGGCAGGGGACCATTGGCCCCCCCACTTTTACCCTCCTGCCACATTATTGTTAAGCCAAATCGAAGGTCCCTATATTACATTACTTATGGTAAAAAAAAGTTTCACTCCTCTCTTCTACTCATACATAGACAATACAGAGAGGGGCGAGGGCGACAGAGAGAAAGATACAGCCTCCAGCGGGCACTCTGGGCTCCGCAGACCTCTGGCCTTACCGCCTGTTACTGCCTCACCAGCCCAGTAAAGCCTCCCCTGCAGGCTCTGGGTAGACTCTCAGCCGTCTGGCTCTATACAACAGCCCCTATAGCAGTTACCACTTACCCTGGCACTGCATGGGCTCCAGTTATAAAATATATGAATAAATAAAAAAGCGAGCCAAATTGTATCTGGTTCGCAATCAAACATTTGTAGCCCTGGTGTGAAAAACCCCACTCTGAAAAGCTTTAATGCTCACCGGGAAATATGCATCACACGAGACCATCAATGAACTTATAAATATGAAGTACCGGGAGTCTCTCACCACTCTCTTAACAGAAATAAAAAGCAATGCAAAACACTACGCAATTACTGTGGATGAAGCTCGCGATTGTGCTGGGCGTGAACAGCTCTCTCTGTCTGTCCGATGGGTATCTGCTGACTGAGCGCAGCTTGCTTGCTCCCTTACTATGTGCGTGACTGGGTGCGCGCACCGAGAATAACGTGAAATATTTGTTTGCTCAATATTCATTGATTTTCAGCCAGCACCGTATTTCCTGCAGCTCTGACACCAGCTGTAGCCTCGTTACAAAGTGAAATCAAACAGATATTTAATCAAAGGAGGAAGATTGGTTTTGTTTTTATTATGAAAGCAAATATGTGAATCGTTAATTTATAGCCTATACTATATTGTTAATATTGTTTACTCCAAGCCTGCTTTGTCGTTGTTACTTGTTGGGGTGTGTGCGGGCTTTGTGCACCGCGGGGTGTGAGCGCAGGTAATGAGAGCAACGCAATTGTGCTGCTGAGGATTTGCATGTCATGGTAAAGATGTTTGAAAAAAGTTTTTCAACCACTGTTTAAATTCATTCGTTGCTTATAATAGTTTTTCCGTTTCCCAATATTTTTTTTAATTAATTTCGAGGACAGTTCTGTGCATCCTTTAGAGTTATAGCCAGATAAGTCAGAAGCATAGCACTATTTGGCCCCCCCACTTCTGAAATGAATCCGGCGCGCCTGCTCCCCACCACACAGCAGCGAAGAAGGTGACACTGGCCACCGCAGACTGGTAGACCACCCGTAGCAGCCTAGTGCACACATTGAAAGATGACAGATGGACAGTGCAGTTGGTAGATAGAACATAGTGGTTATCAATGAGATGAACAGACCTACAATAACAACGGCTAGAAAACAGTCTGAGGTGTGTGGTGTGGTATACAAATCCATTATCTGGTGGTATTGGCGCTTCCGAGACGTTGGGAGCGGGTGGTTGAGGTATTGTAGAGCCTGATAGCTGATGGGATGAAAGAGCCCCCCAAGCGCTTTGAGGCATGTGGCTGAGTGAGCCTATGGCTGAACGTGCTCCTGAGTTGCCTCAGCTCGGCATAGAGGGTGAGAGGGGTTGTCCAGGATCGCCTGCAGCTTTCCCCTCATCCTCCTCTCTGTCACCGCCTCCACACAGTCCAGCTTCATCCCCACCACAGAGCTCCCCCTCCTCAACAGCTTGTTCAGTTTACTGGCACCACCGCTCCCAATGCCTCCTCCCCAGCACACAACGGCGAAGAAGGTGACACTGGCTACCACCGACTGGTGGAAAATCCGTAGCAGCCTAGTGCACACATTGAAGGATCTGAGCCTCCTCAGGAAGAACAGCCTACTTTGTCCCTTCCTGTAGAGGGCCTCGGTGTTGTCTGACCAGTCCAGTTTGTTGTTCAGGTGCACCCCAAGGAATTTACAGGTATCCACCATCTCCACCTCTTTCCCCTTTATGGAGACCGGTAATGGGGGACTCTTTCTGCGCCTGAAGTCCACCACCAGCTCCTTGGTTTTCCCTGTGTTGAGCTGAAGGTGGTTCCCGTCACACCATCCCACAAAGTTCTTCACCAGTTCCCTGTACTCCTCCTCCCCGTTGTCTGTGATGCATCCAACAATGGAGGAGTCGTCAGAGAACTTCTGCAGGTGGCATGTTCGGGAGTTGTAGCAGAAATCCGAGGTGTAGAGGGTGAACAAGAATGGTGAAAGTACAGTTCCCTGGGGTGTGCCGGTGTTGCTTGTCACCATGTCTGACATGCAGTGTCGCAGCCTGACAAACTGCGGCCTGTCCGTGAGGTAGTTCGTAATCCATGCCACCATGTCAGGATTGACCTGCATCACCAGGAGCTTCTCAGCCAGCCGGCCTGGCTGGACGTGTATCAAAAGCACTGGAGAAGTCGAAAAACATGATTCTCACCATGCTATGTGGCCTCTCCAGGTGTGTGTAAGCTCTGTGAAGCAGGTAGATGATGGCATCCTCCACGCCGATGTGGGTCTGGTACGCAAACTGCAATGGGTCCAGGCAGTCACGCACCATGGGCTTGAGGTGGTCCAGAACCAACCCCTCAAAGGTTTTCATGACGTGTGACGTTAGAGCCACAGGTCTGAAGTCCCCTGGAGCATTGGGACGACCCTTCTTCGGCACAGGGACTACGCAGGAAGTCTTCCATAGAGTTGGCACCTTTTTCAGTCTCAGGGAGAGGCCGAAAAGGTGCGTGAACACTCCTGCCAGCTGCCCCGCACAGATCTTGAGCGGCCTCAGGCTGATGTCGTCGGGTCCTCTGGCCTTGTTAGGCCTGATCCTTGTGAGCTGCTGTCTCACGTGGCTGGTGTTGATGGTTGGGGTTGTTATTACCTGGGTCACAGAAGTAGTAGGGGGTGAGGCGAGGGGGTGACTGTCCTCTGGGCCGGACATTGGTCCAGCCTCCCTGTGAGTGTGGAACGGGAGAGAGAGAGAGGGTGGTGCTGGGAGGGGAGGTGCAAGAGCTGCCATGCCCGGGTCTAGTGGTACCGCAGGGAGATGAGTAGGGCAGGAGGAGGGAGGGGGTGTTGATGATCTGGCCCCAGTTGGTGAGTCAAATCTGTTGAAAAACAGGTTTAACTCATCGGCCCATTCCTTTGTCCCCTCCTATGATCCTCCGGCAGTTTTCATGCCGGTGATGGTTCTCACCCCTGCCCACACCTCTCGGGAGTTGTTCTGCTGCAGCTTCATGTGTCCATGTATTTGTGCTCATTACTGCTTTATGTTTTGTTTTGACCTGGTCTGCCTTCTCAGTGGAACAACATAGCTGAACACATTGAAAGCGGGGGCCCCCCCAATGATGTGTGCTTAGCCCCCTCCTCTTCACTCTGCTGACACACGACTGCACACCAACATCCAGCTCCAACATCTTTATCAAGTTTGCGCATGACACGACTGTGGTGGGTCTCATCAACAACGGCGATGAGACGATCTACAGGAGTGAGGTGAACAGGCTGGCTATGTGGTGCAAGGACAACAATCCCCGTCTGAATGTGGAGAAGACGAAGGAGATTGTTGTGGACTTCAGGAGAATGCACACATAGCATGAGATCATCGACGATGCTACAGTGGAGAGGGTGAGCAGCACCAAGTTCCTGGGTGTGCACATCTCTGAAGACCTGTCCTGGAACCACAACACCACATCACTGGCCAAATAAGCCCAACAACGCCTGTACTTCCTCCACAAACTGAAAAGAGCTGGGGCCTCATCCACCATCATGCACACATTCTACAGAGGCACCATCGAGAGCCTCCTGACCAGCTGGATCACTGTGTGGTACTGTGCCTGCACCGTGTCCTGCCGCGAGACACTGAAGCGCATAGTGAGAGCAGCTGAGAGGATCATCGGTGTCTCTCTCCCCCCCCTACTGGACATTTACACCACCCGCCTCACCAGCAAAGCCATCAGGATTGCAGGTGACCCCACCCACCCATCCCACAGTATCTTCAGCCTTTTGCCGTCGGGGAGGAGACTGCAGAGTCTCCGGGCCAGAACCAGCAGGCTCAAAGACAGCTTCTTTCATCAAGCTGTCCGGAGGCTCAACTCCCTCCCTGCTCTGCCCCTGGCCCTCCTCCCTCCTCTGCCCCCTGCCACAGACTCTAACCTCGCACCCACCAGCATCATCTGACCTCAGACAATCTCCCTCCCACCACCACTCACAAACTCTGAACTCCACTTTGTCACTTTAGATTGTCTTTTGAATATATTTTGCACTGCAACAACGCACTACCTCACTTTTTTTCGTACTTGTATTTTTCTGTGTTTTCTGTGTAGTCTGTTTGCTTGTCTGATTGTCCATTTTGTTCATTTTGCACCGCAGGTCTGAGAGGACTGTAATTTCATCTGTGCTATATGCCTGCCATGTAGCACACTTGACAATAAAGATACTTGAACTTGAACTTGAAAAGGTTGGTTTTCAGGAGCCGGTTGGACTGTTCAATGGTTTAAAAAATAAAAATTAGCAATGTAAAAGAGTGATATTGAGATAGCTTCACATGCTCTGATTCAGACACGCTGTTAGCAATGAAAGGAACGTGAATTTATGGAGTACCCTTCAAACACAAGGTCATACCCTTCAAACCCAAGGTAATTCACAGGCCTTTCAAAGGCAGAATCACATTTGATCTGATTAGATCTCTCCAAGGCAGAACGTGGGTATGGATGGACTCTCAGGAGAAGGTGTCTCCGTCCAGAGTTTAACCTGGAGAAGTGTGAGGAGACAGCAGACTTGCCTACAACCTTCAACCAATCAAACCCAGACTAGCCTCGCTGCCTGTGACATACCTTTACTATCAAATATATTATTCAGAACGTTCAGAGAGGGTTGAACATGAAAAATAAATGTGAGTTTGAATTTCGTCCAAAGGCAACTGCAGTAGATTTTAAGATTAAAGAACATTTTTGAGCAGGTTAAGCAGGGCTGTCGAGGGAATGTATAATTTAACAGGAATAATTTGTAATCGGGGAGGGGGCGGCATAGCTTAGTGGGGAGAGCGGGTTGTCCGCTAACCACAGGGTTGGCGGTTCGATCCCCACCTCCAACTGTCCACATGCCAAACTCCACAAATGTATGACATACTGATTCTAAGTCGCTTTGGACAAAAGCGTCAGCTAAATGCCCTAAATGTTAATGTAATATGCTGCAGAGAGGGTTCATAACATGAACTTCACAACTGAACACTCTGGACTAGAAACATCAAATGGAATAAATTGTAATCTAAAACCTGCTGAAATGAAATGATTTCATTGGTCCTTTCAGCTGAGGTTAGAGCGGAGATTGTGACATCTGCATATTTTTGGAAATTGGCTCAAAAGTAGTGAAATAGTACAATAGTGATTTGGGTCTTAATATTACTAAGTTATGGTTTATGTAGTTATATAGTTTATGTACTGAATGTTTTGGCCTGAGCCTCTTACCCGTGGATTAGTGTTCCAAACATCACACATCCCAATTTGTGATTGTGGAGCCAGGGCCTCACTGGTGCGACAGAGGCTACAGCTTCTGGGAACAAAAAACCAAACCAGCTAAAAGCCACTGCTAAACACACAGTCGAGTACACAACACCCTGAAGTAACCAGCTAAAACACACTGCTAAACACACAGTCAAGTACACAACACCCTAAAGTAACCAGCTAAAACACACTGCTAAACACGCGGTCAAGTACACAAAAGGCAAGTTAGGCAAGGCAAGTTTATTTGTATAGCACAATTCAGCAGCAAGGCATTTCATTGTGCTTTACATACATAAAAGCATTAAAATACAATAAAAGCATAGCAAAAAAAATAAAATAAAAAATAATAATAACACATACATACATACATATACAGCATTAAAAGCATTGAAATTAAAATACAAGCATAAAAAGGAAATTAAAACATGTTAAGATAAGCTTAGGGGAAGGCTGTAGCAAACATAAAGGTCTTTAATCTGGATTTAAAAGTGGTGAGTGTTTCAGCAGACCTACAACTTTCTGGCAGTTTGTTCCATATATGTGGCGCGTAAAAACTGAACGCTGCCTCTCCATGTTTGGTTCTGACTCTGGGGACAGTAAGCAGACCCGCCCCAGATGACCTGAGAGATCTGGATGGTTCATATAAAATGAGAAGATCTGAAATGTATTTTGGTCCCAAACCATTCAGTGCTTTACAAACTAACAGCAGTACTTTAAAGTCAATTCTCTGACAGACAGGAAGCCAATGTAATGATCTGAGAACTGGAGTAATGTGATCCATTTTCTTAGTTTTTGTGAGGACTCGAGCAGCAGCATTCTGAATTAACTGGAGCTTTCTGATGGACTTTTTTGGGAGACCAGTGAAGATGCTGTTACAATAGTCGAGCCTACTGAAGATAAATGCGTGGACAAGTTTCTCTAAGTCCTGCTGAGACATCAGTCCTCTGACCCTTGATATATTCTTTAAGTGATAGTAGGCAGACTTCGTAATCATTTTAATGTGGCTGCTAAAATTCAGGTCTGAGTCCATGACAACACCTAGATTTCTTGCCTGGTCTGTGGTTTTTAACATTGCCAGTTGCAGCTGAGCACAAACTAAGACAATTATTTCAGTCTTGTCCTTATTCAACTGAAGAAAATTCTGGCACATCCAATCATTGATTTGGTCAATGCAATTACTCAATGCTTGCATTGGACCATAGTCACCTGGGGTTATTGTTATGTAAATTTGTGTATCATCTGCATAACTGTGGTAGCAGATGTCATTTTGCAGGATCTGAGCCAGTGGGAGCATGTAGATGTTAACCAAAAGAGGCCCCAGAATAGAGCCTTGAGGAACACCACATGTCATTTGCGTTCGTTCAGATGTATAATTACCTAGGGAGACAAAGTAATCTCTGTCTTTCAGGTAGGATTCAAACCAGTTTAACGCTGTGCCAGAGAGGCCAACCCAATTTTGTAGTCGATCTAACAAAATATTGTGATCAACTGTGTCGAATGCAGCACTGAGATCCAGTAAAACCAAGACTGAAATTTTGCCACAGTCTGTATTTAAATGGATGTCACTGAGGACTTTAACAAGGGCAGTCTCGGTACTGTGGTGAGGTCGAAATCCTGATTGGAAGACATCAAAACAGTTGCTTCTTGCTAGGAACGCATTTAACTGTGTTTTAGTTGAAGTAACCAGCTAAAACATACTGCTAAACACACAGTCAAGTAGACAACACCCTGAAGTAACCAGCTAAAACACACTGGTAAACACACAGTCAAGTACACAACACCCTGAAGTAACCAGCTAAAACACACTGGTAAACACACAGTCAAGTACACAACACCCTGAAGTAACCAGCTAAAACACACTGCTAAACAAACAGTCAAGTACACAACAACATCCTGAAGTTACCATGATGGCTTTGTCCTCTGAGCAAGACGTGGTTCAACACAACACAGAGGAGCATTCTGGAACGCATTTTTTTGGACACGTTTATATGGCAGGATAGTCTTGTGGTTTTTGCCCACCAGCTGAAAGGTTCTGCCTTCATCTCACCTGCCTGCAGTCTACCTGCAGGCCCCCTGGGGCCAGATGTCCTCACACTGCCTGCTCCATAATCACATGGATATGGAAGTCGCTTTGGATAAAGATTGTGTCAAGTCAAGAGTTATTCAAGTGTTAAAATACATTGGCAACCACAACAAGACAAGATGTTTGTTGGCAGGTGAAATCAGAGAAGGCTTCTTGTGGGTTCTTGGGTTTTGGTCTGGAAGTCCAGCGGGTCGCCAGCAGAACATTCTGCACCTGGCTGTCACATTAAAGCTTCCTGCTTCTTCTCACACACTGAGACGGATGGGAATGTTCCTTAATCTGACCCAGGCAGACCTGGAGGGGCTGGAGGCCGGCTAGCAGGAGATGCTCCTCCAGGAATATTCAGCCCAGCTCAGACTGTTCTGGCATTTGTTTGCCCTGGTTTGGTTTCAGTGGTCCTGGTTTGGCCTGAGGGGTCTTACTTTGGTCTGAGGGGTCTTGGTTTGGTCTGAGGGGTCTTACTTTGGTCTGAGGGGTCTTGGTTTGGCCTGAGGGGTCTTACTTTGGTCTGAGGGGTCTTGGTTTGGTCTGAGGGGTCTTACTTTGGTCTGAGGGTCTTGGTTTGGTCTGAGGGGTCTTGGTTTGGCCTGAGGGGTCTTACTTTGGTCTGAGGGGTCTTGGTTTGGTCTGAGGGGTCTTACTTTGGTCTGAGGGGTCTTGGTTTGGTCTGAGGCGTCTTGGTTTGGTCCGAGGGATCTTGGTTTGGCCTGAGGGGTACTTTGGTCTGAGGGGTCTTGGTTTGGTCCGAGGGGTCTTGGTTTGGTCTGAGGGGTCTTACTTTGGTCTGAAGGTCTTGGTTTGGTCTGAGGGGTCTTGGTTTGGCCTGAGGGGTCTTACTTTGGTCTGAGGGGTCTTGGTTTGGTCTGAGGGGTCTTACTTTGGTCTGAGGGGTCTTGGTTTGGTAAGAGGGGTCTTGGTTTGGTCCGAGGGGTCTTGGTTTGGCCTGAGGGGTCTTACTTTGGTCTGAGGGGTCTTGGTTTGGTCTGAGGGGTCTTACTTTGGTCTGAGGGGTCTTGGTTTGGTATGAGGGGTCTTGGTTTGGTCCGAGGGGTCTTGGTTTGGTCTGAGGGGTCTTGGTTTGGTCCGAGGGGTCTTGGTTTGGTCCGAGGGGTCTTGGTTTGGTCTGAGGGGTCTTGGTTTGGTCCGAGGGGTCTTGGTTTGGTCTGAGGGGTCTTGGTTTGGTCCGAGGGGTCTTGGTTTGGTGTGATGGGTCTTGGTTTGGGCTGAGGGGTCTTGGTTTGGTGTGATGGGTCTTGGTTTGGTCCGAGGGGTCTTGGTTTGGGCTGAGGGGTCTTGGTTTGGTCCGAGGGGTCTTGGTTTGGGCTGAGGGGTCTTGGTTTGGTCCGAGGGGTCTTGGTTTGGGCTGAGGGGTCTTGGTTTGGTCCGAGGGGTCTTGGTTTGGTCTGGCGTGGGAGCGTTTTGTCTACCCATTTGTAATGCGATCTGTGTGGGTCTCTTCATGTGTGTGTCTCTACATGTGTGTGTCTCTACATGTGTTTGTCTCTTCATGTGTGTGTCTCTACATGTGTGTGTCTCTTCATGTGTGTGTCTCTACATGTGTGTGTCTCTTCATGTGTGGGTCTCTTCATGTGTGTGTCTCTACATGTGTGTGTCTCTTCATGTGTGTGTCTCTACATGTGTGTGTCTCTTCATGTGTGTTTTTCTACATGTGTGTGTCTCTACATGTGTGTGTCTCTACATGTGTGTGTGTCTCTTCATGTGTGTGTCTCTTCATGTGTGTGTCTCTACATGTGTGTGTCTCTTCATGTGTGTGTCTCTACATATGTGTGTCTCTACATGTGTGTGTCTCTTCATGTGTGTGTCTCTACATGTGTGTGTCTCTACATGTGTGTGTCTCTACATGTATGTGTCTCTACATGTGTGTGTCTCTACATGTGTGTGTCTCTACATGTATGTGTCTCTACATGTGTGTGTCTCTACATGTGTGTGTCTCTACATGTGTGTGTCTCTACATGTATGTGTCTCTACATGTGTGTGTGTTGGAGTGCATGTGAAGGCAGGCAGTGTGAGGGTGTGAGCTTCATGGGAAACGAGTGTTTATCCTGATTTAACATGAAATGTAAACTCTGACAGCTGCTATCAGCCCTCCACAGACAAGCTTACAGATGTGGTCGGAAACACAGATGTTTGTGTGTGTGTGTGTGTGTGTGTGTGTGTGTGTGTGTTTGTGCATGTGTGTGTGTGCATGCCTGTGTGTGCATGCATGTTTCTTTCAATTCACTTTTTTTAAGCTATTTTTCTCACTTCAAGATTGACTGATCTATTTTAAGGAGTAAAGCCTTCACCTTTGGACCATATTTAAATAAGAGTTTATTGTTCCAGAACCTTAAATATTAGTGACTTCACCAGCATGTCTAAAGATCTGTTGATTTGTGAGCTGGAGAACATAAACAAGGTTAGCTTAAGAGCTGCGCCTGGCTAACAGAGCACTGTAATGGTTCACTCAACATCAGAGGTGTATAAAGTACTTGAAAAAAATAACTAAGTAAAAGTATAAGTACCATAACTGAAAATGACTTTGGTAAAAGTTAAAGTCACCTAAAGGAACATTACTTAAGTAAAAGTCTTAAAGTAGCTCAAATTAAATGTACTTAAGTATCAAAAGTATCTTGTTTTTTATTTAACTTTTTCAGGTGAATGAAATGTATAGAATACTTTTCAAAGGAGGTGATCCATCTGATGCAAATAGTTATCGTCCCATCTCTATCATTTGTACAATCGCAAACATTTTTGAGAAAATTATTTTTCATCAACTTTCACAATATTTGAATTTTTTTAATTTTCTATCACCTTTTCAGTCTGGCTTCAGGCCTAATTTTTCCACCACCACAGCTTTGTTGAAATTTACTAATGATGTGTTCACTTCCTTCGACAAAGGTCAATATACTGGTGCAATCTTCATTGACTTATCTAAAGCCTTTGATCTTGTCGATCACTATCTACTTCTTGATAAACTTTTTGCTATTGGTCTTGATCAAAATGCTTTACTTTGGTTTAATGCTTATCTTCATGATCGTCGTCAATGTGTTTTTTTTCAAGGTCATCAATCAGATTTTTTTATCATTGATAAGGGTGTACCTCAAGGGTCCACATTGGGTCCTCTTCTTTTCTCTATTTTTATTAATGATTTGTCAAGTATCTGTACAAATTGTCATACTCATTTATATGCAGATGACACTGTCATATACACCTCAAACTCTGACACCCCACAAATACAGAACTCTCTACAGTTGGATTTTGATATAATTCAAGACTGGTTTTGTAAGAACAAACTTATATTGAACAAAAAGAAATCATGCAGTATGATTTTTAGTACACGTTACCTCAAATCTCATTTAGGTGATTTTCATATTTATTTTTCTGATGGTTCGCCTGTTGACAAAGTTGACAAATTTAAATATCTGGGACTTTGGATTGATCCTGAATTCACTTTTAAACACCACATTGATTATACTGTTAAAAAAGCATATGGTTGTCTGGCCTCACTTTATCGCTCTATTAATTGTTTTACATTCCATGTTAGAAAAAGGTTAATCTCACAACTGATCCTACCACTTGTTGATTATGCAGACATTATATATCAAAACACTTCAGATTCTCATCTCAAACCCCTGACTGTAGTATTTAACTCACTATGTAGATTTATTTTGAGATGCCCTTTCAGAACACATCATTGTTTTATGTTTGACTCACTCAATTGGCTACAACCCAAATCTAGGCAACACTCTCACTGGCTTCACTTCCTTTTTAAATGTGTTTATTTTCCTTGTCCTCCATATTTAAAAGAACTAATGATCCCTTATAACTCATCATATTCTCTTAGACATATGAACTCTCCTTTTTTCTTTGTTCCTAGAGTTTTGAAAAGTAAAAGGTCATTTAAATATAAAGCTCCATCAGACTGGAATGACCTCCCTCCTTCATTGCGTTCTATTACTTTTTTTCATTTTTTCATGACATCTGTACACTCACATCTCAAAACAAACTGCTCCTGTTTCTAATTTATTGTATTTATTTATTTTGGCTATTCTAAATATAATTCTGTATGTTAGAGTTATGTGGGTAGGGGTTGTGTGCGGGAATGTGTGAGCAAGAAGTTTGTAATATGTTTGTTTATGTATGTCTATTTTGTTTTGTATTGTTATGTGTTTTTTGTATTTATCTGTCCAGGGTCCCCCTTGAAAACGAGATGGTCCATCTCAATGGGGTTACCCTAATAAATTCAAATTCAAATACCACTCAAAAAATAAACACTCTTTAACATTTAACATAAAAACCACTTTTTCACTTTTTAACTATGTTGGGGGAATCCTCATGAGCTGAGGCACAGTAACACCACACAAACAAACTGTCTGGTTCAAGTGGAGAAGTTGAACTTACGGTTCATCCTCAGCAGAAGCTGATTTTCAAAAGTGTCCGCAGCTAGCCGTGCTCTTTTTGGGCTTTTTGGGCCCACATTTACCTTTAACTTCGCGAGAGTACCGTACGTGGTTCTTCTCGTCCTCTCGGACCCGCGCATTCCAGATAATTCTTTGACTATTTTAATTTGGAACAAGTAACGAGGTGGCACATGTCAAAGTAACGAAGTAAAAGTATATTTTTTAACTTTTAAATGTAGTGAAGTGAAAGTAAAAGTCCTGATTCGAGTCAACTCGAGTCAAGTACAAATCCTCAAAAAAAATACTTAAGTAGTGTAACGAAGTACATCTACTTAGTTAGTATACACCCTCTCAGCCTCACTGTGCCGAACTGAAGCAACTGAAGCAACTCAGGAACACGCTCAGCCACATGCTCACTGCCAAGTGCCTCAAAGTGCTTGGGTGCTCCTTCATCCCACCAACCATCAGGCTCAGGAAGCTCCAACACCACCAGACAAATGGAACGGACTGAACTTTCATTCACATACACCACACCACACACCTTGGACTGTGACCCAGCCGTTGTTATTCCAGGACCATTCATATATTGTACCTGGAATACCTGTATAAATTTGCACATCTTGCACCTTGCACTTTCCGCATACTTGCACTATTTTATCTACTTGCACTATTTGATCTATCTTGCATTTTGCACCACAAACTGCTATCTAGGACACTAGTATGCATACGGGTCCTCTCGTCATCGACCTGACTTAAGAGCGCGTATTTAATCTAATCTATTGTTTTTTTTTTATTGTGTATAGAATTTAGCCAGGCTCTTTACTGCTCATCTATCCCCTGCACTGCTGGTCTCTGCGAATTTCTCCTACGGGGGATTAATAAAGAAATATCTTATCTTATCTACCCTGCTCAACATGTACACCTCCACAGCAGCAAAACAAACCATTCAAACCAGTTCAATGAAACGCCTTCTAACTGTGTTGTTATTGGTTCCTTCTGCTTGTGAAGTGTTAGAATAAGTGGTTTTGTACAAGAACTACTCTCCTCTCAACATGTTCCACAGGTTGGTCTCTGTTACATTTATTTCAGCTTATAGATATTAAGCTGAAAACTATGCATGGCAAATAAGTGGAAAACCAGTGGAAAATTTCAACCGCATTCTGTGTCCACATTGGCCCCGGAGGTCCAGGGTTATGTGTCCATTTCATGGCTGACCCTTGGAATACTCATGGTGATGTCCAAAAGAGAAGGGGGCTACTTCACCCAGTAGACCGTGTTCTGGAGGGGCCCATCTGGCCGCCTGCCCCCTGCTGAGGAGCTGGTTAGCGTGGACCCTCCTCCTCCTGCTGCAAGCCTGAGTTCTCCAGGTGTCTCCCAGAACCCCCCCACCAGACCCTATCAGACACTAGTCTCTGGTGGTCCCAGACCCTACCAGACCCTATCAGACACTAGTCTCTGGTGGTCCCAGACCCTACCAGACCCTATCAGACACTAGTCTCTGGTGGTCCCAGAACCCCCCCAACAGACCCTATCAGACACTAGTCTCTGGTGGTCCCAGACCCTATCAGACACTAGTCTCTGGTGGTCCCAGACCCTACCAGACCCTATCAGACACTAGTCTCTGGTGGTCCCAGACCCTACCAGACCCTATCAGACACTAGTCTCTGGTGGTCCCAGACCCTATCAGACACTAGTCTCTGGTGGTCCCAGACCCTACCAGACCCTATCAGACACTAGTCTCTGGTGGTCCCAGACCCTACCAGACACTAGTCTCTGGTGGTCCCAGACCCTACCAGAGGACTGGTGTCACCAGGCGGAACTACATGCACGGGCGCTGTTTCCGGGGGGACCGAAGGTAGAGCAGCACCCCGGATGGCAGCCTCTGTGCCGGTAAACAACAGCCATCTGGTAAACGCGGGCGTGCCAATTAGTGTGGCTAATCAACGTTAAGTGGAGGCTGGTTTGGCCACTTTAACTATATACCACCGATTGAGCAGCGGTAGGCGAGGAGCACGGTAAAAGCTTGTGATTTTGAGCCTCCAGCAGTGGATACCGGAGTAGCAGCCAGACGGAGAGGAACGACGCAGAGAGGAAACTGGACGACTGGCGGAGTTGGAAACCGTCGAATGGTTGTGGAGGACACCTCACGGATTGGAAACCGTAGACGGAATCCCCCCCCCCTCTGCCCTTTGGGCAAGATAAGTGTTGCTTCGTGCTTGCTAGATTCCCCTAGCCGCTCACGCCACTGCGGTGTCTCCGCTTAATGCTGGTCAGCCGTTGTTCGCTACACTGCCACCGCAGCTCACTATCTGCTTGCTTGCCTCCTGGCCAACGTACTATGTACTTCGATAAGTGCTGCTGTCGCTACCCCTGTCTCCTGTCCATATGAAAATCGTTAGCCCCATTGCCACCTGAACTACTACACTGTGTTGTGCTTACCCCTGCTGCCCCACCACCGCATGCGCTTCTGTCGCTACCCCTGCCTGTATGCGCGCTACTAGCCCCATTGCCACCTGAACTATTACAGACTGTGTTGTGCTTACCCCTGCTACCCCATCAACGCATGCGCTTCTGTCGCTGCCCCTGCCTGTAATGTGCGCTACTAGCCCCATTGCCACCTGAACTACTACAGACTGTGTTGTGCTTACCCCTGCTACCCCCGACCCCTGCCTCTCCAAGGGCTGCAGGCCCATGGTTACCTGGACCGCTGAAGTCGCGTTGTGCTTCTTACCCCCATTCCCCCCTGGCCTTTGGACTAGTGCTGTCTCTCTTCCCCTTTCCCAGCCAGCTCACCCGCGTTGCCTGACCTAACGAGTGCTGTGTTCACTTATCCACCCTATTTACCTGGAGTGCTGTTGGATTGCCGTATTTCTCACTGTGTGCCACGTGTGGAGTGTGTGTTTGAAATCTCTTCAGGTCACACGGGTAGCTGAGGAGGAGACCCCACCTCCCACTTGGACCGTGGCTGGAGCTGACGTGATCCTCTGGCTACCCCTCAGATACTCCCCCTCCCCCTTGGACTCTCACACCCACACAAATATCCACTTTTAATGAATAAATAGTAACTTTTTTTTACTCTGTTGTCCCGCTTGTCTTGTTGGTGGTCGTGTTCCAACTCCTCAAGGTTGCTACAGTACATTCCCACCAGCACTCTATGCTTGGCGACACTGTTGTGGGCCCTCTTCGGCAATAGCTCAGTGGTTAGAGCAGGTGGACAGAGCGGGTCGTCCATTAACCGTAGGGTCCGTGGTTCGATCCCCTTGACCCCCCCTGCCCTAATTGTTCGCATGTCGAACCCCCACAAATGTACTGATTGTAAGTCACTTTGGACAAAAGCACCTGCCAAATGCCCCCTTTACCCTTTAGCCTTTTCAGCCAGACCCTGACATAAATCTGGTCCAGAGATAGGTTGTTTTGGATGAAGGTCTCTACTAGATGACTCAATAGTAAATAATGAGTAGAGAACAGACCTCGGATAGACTCTCCTCCTCTTCTTCCTCCTCCTCCCTGAGGCGAGAGAAAACTGCTGGTGGCAGAAGGTGTGAGGAGGAGGAGGAGGGGGGGATGAATCAGTTGTGTTGAAGAGAGAGAGAGAGAGAAAGAGAGAGAGAGAGGTAGGGTGGCGGGGAAGCTTGTGGCGAAATGATTAACACTGTATGTGTGTGTGAGTGTGTATGAGAGAGAGAGAGAGAGAGAGAGAGTAATAGAGAAACATGGGTAGTGACTTGAATTTCATTGTACTGTGTATAATGACAAATAAAGCTTTCTATTCTATTCTATTGGGTGCTGCTGTCTGTCATGTATGTACGAGACACCAGGCGTGTTCCCAGCATGATGCTGGCGTGCCCCTGCCTCCCCGGGACGCTGAGCAGTGGTGGGTCAAAAGCTCCGAGCAGGAAGTGCATTAGTGAAGAACCCTTACTGCCACTAACCCTTACTGCTACTGACCCTTACTGCCACTAACCCTTACTGCCACTAACCCTTACTGCTACTAACCCTTACTGCCGCTAACCCTTACTGCTACTGACCCTTACTGCTACTAACCCTTACTGCCACTAACCCTTACTGCCACTGACCCTTACTGCCGCTAACCCTTACTGCCACTAACCCTTACTGCCACTAAGCCTTACTGACACTAACCCTTACTGCCGCCAACCCTTACTGCTGCTAACCCTTAATGTTGCTAACCCTTACTGCCGCTAACCCTTACTGCTGCTAACCCTTAATGTTGCTAACCCTTACTGCCGCTAACCCTTACTGCCACTAAGCCTTACTGCCACTAACCCTTACTGCTACTAAGCCTTACTGTCGTTAACCCTTACTGCCACTAAGCCTTACTGCCACTAACCCTTCCTGCCGCTAACCGTTAATGTTGCTAACCCTTACTGCCACTATCCCTTGCTGCCACTAACCCTTAATGTTGCTAACCCTTACTGCCGCTAAACCTTAATGTTGCTAACCCTTAATGTTGCTAACCCTTACTGCCCCTAACCCTTACTGCCGCCAACCCTTACTGCCGCTAACCCTTAATGTTGCTAACCCTTACTGCCCCTAACCCTTACTGCCGCCCACCCTTGCTGCCGCTAACCCTTAATGTTGCTAACCCTTACTGCCGCTAACCCTTACTGCCACTAACCCTTAATGTTGCTAACCCTTACTGCCGCTAACCCTTAATGTTGCTAAACCTTGCTGCCACTAACCCTTACTGCCACTAACCCTTAATGTTGCTTACCCTTACTGCCACTAACCCTTACTGCCACTAACCCTTAATGTTGCTAACCCTTACTGCCACTAACCCTTAATGTTGCTAACCCTTACTGCCACTAACCCTTAATTTTGCTAACCCTTACTGCCGCTAACCCATAATGTTGCTAACTCTTAATGTTGCTAACCCTTACTGCCACTAACCCTTAATTTTGGTAACCCTTACTGCCGCTAACCCGTAATGTTGCTAACTCTTAATGTTGCTAACCCTTTATGTTGCTAAATCCTACCGCCGCTAACCCTTACTGCCACTAACCCTTACTGCCGCTAACCCTTACTGCCCCTAACCCTTACTGCCGCCAACCCTTACTGCCGCTATCCCTTAATGTTGCTAACCCTTACTGCCCCTAACCCTTACTGCCGCCCACCCTTACTGCCGCTAACCCTTAATGCTGCTAACCCTTACTGCCGCTAACCATTACTGCCACTAACCCTTAATGTTGCTAACCCTTACTGCCGCTAACCCTTAATGTTGCTAAACCTTGCTGCCACTAACCCTTACTGCCACTAACCCTTAATGTTGCTTACCCTTACTGCCACTAACCCTTACTGCCACTAACCCTTAATGTTGCTTACCCTTAATGTTGCTAACCCTTACTGCCACTAACCCTTAATGTTGCTAACCCTTACTGCCACTAACCCTTACTGCTACTAAGCCTTACTGTCGCTAACCCTTACTGCCACTAAGCCTTACTGCCACTAACCCTTACTGCCGCTAACCGTTAATGTTGCTAACCCTTACTGCCACTAACCCTTGCTGCCACTAACCCTTAATGTTGCTAACCCTTACTGCCGCTAACCCTTACTGCCACTAACCCTTAATGTTGCTAACCCTTACTGCCGCTAACCCTTAATGTTGCTAAACCTTGCTGCCACTAACCCTTACTGCCACTAACCCTTACTGCCACTAACCCTTAATGTTGCTTACCCTTACTGCCACTAACCCTTACTGCCACTAACCCTTAATGCTGCTTACCCTTAATGTTGCTAACCCTTACTGCCACTAACCCTTACTGCCACTAACCCTTAATGTTGCTAACCCTTACTGCCACTAACCGTTAATTTTGCTAACCCTTACTGCCGCTAACCCGTAATGTTGCTAACTCTTAATGTTGCTAACCCTTACTGCCACTAACCCTTAATTTTGCTAACCCTTACTGCCGCTAACCCGTAATGTTGCTAACTCTTAATGTTGCTAACCCTTAATGTTGCTAAATCCTACCGCCGCTAACCCTTACTGCCACTAACCCTTACTGCCACTAACCCTTACTGCCACTAACCCTTAATGTTGCTAACCATTAGCCCCGCTGCTGATGAAGGGTGAAACTTGATACATGAATCTTATTTTGAATGCATATTGAAGACACAGTTATGCTTTCAGAATGATTGTTCAATGTGTAAAGGAGAGCTCATAGAGTCCAAAGAGAGAACCTTCACACCGATTAAGTGCTGTTAATCTTCCTGGAGTGACACATTTCAGCAAAATGAGCCTTTCTTCAGCTGTAATTCATGTTATGGTTGAGAAATATAAACCACACGCTGCCCTCTCCCTTTACTAAAAAAAACATTGTCAGACTCCGTTCCTCTGGGACAACAGCAGTATGTTATGTTCACTCTAATTGTACCTTAATGTGACAAAGACCAGCTAAATGTGCTGATAAATCTTCAGATCCTGCTGTAAATGTAGAGCTTTTACTCCCCTCCCCAAGGTACTTCTCCTGCTCTGTTTGTTCACTCTCTAATTTCCCCTTGAAAGGAAACAATCTAGACAGATCATTATTTAAGTCCTAGTGTCCCCTCTTGGAGCTCTTCTTCTGTGGTCCAGCATGTCTAAGACGGAGCTCCCAGCCCTCCGAGGCCCTTGGAGGTATCCGACTCCTCCTGGTCTCAGGGCCATGTTGACAGACCCTCGGGTGTCACCAACCGAGTCCTCCAGCTCCAGTTCCAAGATGGCCGACTGGATGTTCTCCTATAGGAGACATGGCAGGGCCAGATGTGTGCATGCCCTCTCCACCTCCTCCCCCCTCCCTCCCCCTCCTCCTCCACCCCTCCCCCTCCGTCTTTCCCCCCCCCTCACATATTCCCTCCCCCCCTCCCTCCCTCCCTCTCCTCCTTTGTTATTGGCTCAGTTCATTCTATGAGATGTATTGTGCAGGTTAAAAGTAGTTTTGTTCCTCTTATATTCTGTGTAGTTATTTCTTATCTCCAGTCCCATCTCACTGGGTTCAGACCAACCTGAATCTGTTTAGCTGACCCATCTGTCATCAGTCAGCTCATCAGAGACTTCAGTCATCTCAGCCGTGGTCTCATCACACTGACCTCATCACACATCAGAGGGGGCCGCTTCTTCCTAACATCCCTGTTGCTATTGATATTAACTTCTTAAACTTCATAAACAGGCACTTTTATTGAAAACCATATTAACAGCTCACACACTGGCTCATTGAGAAGCTGCCTGGTGAAACAATGTTTCAGTTCTCATCTTCTTGACAGACAATGAAAACCTCGTCAGATGACCGGTGCTCTGTTTACATCCATTAAAGTTAGCATTTATCTGGGTTAGGGTTAGGGTTATTCTAATGGAGCGCTGCCTCCACAGGTTCCCACCTCATGCTAAAGTTAGCTTCTCCATGTGGACAGGCCAGATGGCTAGGGCCGGTAGAGAGAGCTTCTGAGACACCATGGGATCTCTCTCTCTCTCTCTCTCTCTCTCTCTCTCTCTCTCTCTCTCTCTCTCTCTCTCTCTCTCTCTCTCTCTCTCTCTCTCTCTCTCTCTCTCTCTCTCTTTCTCTTTCACTATCCCCCCTCATACTCTCTCTCTCTCTCTCTCTCTCTCTCTCTCTCTCTCTCTCTCTCTCTCTCTCTCTCTCTCTCTCTTCATACCAGTGGACTGAGAGGCTGAGCGAAAGGGCGTTCACGCCAAACCTGACACATTTCTCTGTGGGTGTAATTGCGTTTCCTGTTTCCCCTGTTGTTCAAAATCCATATGATGCCAAACTCCTCCACTTAAGCCTGCAGACATTTTTCACCTCCATGTCTAAAAACCGGCAATGTTGTTGTGCAAATTAAGTAAAACAGAAATGTGCACAGTTCTTCTGTGTGTGTGTGTGTGTGTGTGTGTGTGTGTGTGTGTGTGTGTGTGTGTGTGTGAGCTACAGCTGTTAGAATCAAAGCTCCAGGCCATGTAAGCCATGTAACAAGCATGCGGTGCATGAATAATAACCTCCTCCCCTCCTGTCACATGACTAGCAGCGTGATTGACAGGTTCATAACCTTCATCACAACCAGAGAGAGTCGCACAACACAGGATCCCGAGAGCCCAAAGCTCTGCAGCACACGCGTGTTGGAGACGTTTGAGGTTACAATCAGGTCCTGAACATCACCTGAGTGATTCCACAGGTCCTGGGCTCCCCAATGGGGCTCATATCTTCCCATAAACGATTCCTGAAATGAAAGAAAATAAATCAACAGCAGCACAAGTGTGATCAGTTTCTCACGCCGCACTGACATCTTTAACATCTCATACAGTCTCCGGTCAACGTTTGCTCAAGTTTGGTCAAAATAAATGAACTCCAAACTAAAAGTGTGCACAGCATGGTGCAGGACCAGTAGTCCTCGTGGTAAAACAAGGCCCGGCTGTGTTGAAGAGTGCAACGATGTCTCACCCTGAAGGCCAGGAGTGATACTCTTGGTCTGTCCTTCCATTACTGGTTGGCTGTGTTCCAATCCCATCAGCCATTGCAGCATGCGTGTGCTGGGCCAGCCGTGTGTGTGGTAGTTTATGTGTATTCCGTGTTGCTTGTTATTTGATGGGTAGATGTAGTTTGACAGATGGGGGGTGGGGGGGTACTTATGGTACTCCATGTTGTAAGAAGGGAGACGAGGGATGCGGTTGCTACGGTAAATGGCAGGCAGTGTGTGGCTGGATGGTCCATCATATGAACCCTGAGGGTCAGTCAACTAAAGTAAAAGAACTTTGCTTATCTCACACTCTCTCAAATGGACACATAAACCACATTCACACACAGAAGCACACACACTTTTCTGTGTTCATTCAAACTGTCCATAATCCATCCCTAACATTGTCTGTCTCTCGGCAGCGACAGGACAGTCTTAGATGATCTATCATGTTCCAGCTCTATGAAATATTCACACCCTAACTTTACTCAACCAGCATCTTTTCCTCTTTCAGATCCTACCTGACAGACCATAATAACCTCTCATTTTAACCTCCTTCATAAAGCATAAAGCAGCATTGCCACGGCAGTGAGGGCCTCATGTTTAAACCATAGAAGTGAGGAGCGACTTTCTGCTGGAGGTGACCAGTCTCCATGGGGAGGGCTGAGCACAGCAGGCAGCCGCTCCTCCCATAACGACACCTGGCTCACTTCCCACCTGACCTGGATCCCTGAGCAAGGCTTCTGACAGCCACACGGTGTAGTGGATGAGTGAGGTGTGAGATTGGGGGGGGGCAGAGGGAGAGAGGGTTTGTGCTTGGCTGACTACAGATATATATGTGTGTGTGTGTATATATATATATATATATATATATTGTGTTGTGTATAAGCTTTGTGAATAATTAATAAAAAGGACAACTTCCATAGGCTGTGAATGTGAGATGCTGGAGTTTTCAGTGCTGTAGGCTATGCTAAGCTATGCTAACACTGCATAATCAACAACCTCTGTGGGCCAGACATGAGCAGAGGAGCACAAAGGCTGTGTCTCAATCCACGTACTTCCACAAGTACACTTCCGTAAGTGCACTGTGTGCACTATGTACTTACTGATGTAGTGCGTGAATTCCGTCTAAGAAGTACAGTCTCAAATGAAGCACTCCCGTTTTGCACTTACCGGAAATGACGATAAAAGCGTTCGTTCCGGTATTAGCATTCACGTATAAGCATATCAGCACAAACCGTTCACAATCACTAATGACATCTGTTATACATCTGTCTAACAATAAAATGGTAATACATAACGAAAAATAACCACTTTTCGATTGATGTGTAACGTTATATCTTACATTTAAAAGGAGTGGTCTGGGCCAACGGTCCACAGGTGTCGTCCGCAATCTTTATCAGATTGTTTTGGAATGTGCTGGCGTTCCCTCCCCTTCCGTTACGTAGACAAAATGGCGACCATTGAGGGTGGAAAGTGTCCAGCGTAGTACACTCAGCTTTTTGACCGTTATGAGTGCACCATCCGGGTACTAGCAGTGTACTGCGTCTTGCCGCAATTACCAGTGTGAGTACCAGTATGTACTCAAAAAGGGAAGTTTAAGTGCGCAAGTACGTGGATTGGGACACAGCCAAAGTTGTGGCTAGCCCTCCTGGCTAACATGCTAACAGCCACATCACAGGAGAGGGGGGGGGGGCTGAGACGAGGAAGAGAATGAGAGAGTAAGAGGAGAATGGGGGGGGGGGGGGGGGGGGAAGAGGAGAGAGGAGAGAAGAGAATGTTAGGAGGAGGAGGAGGAGCAGGGGTCTGGTATGCTGGAGGCCACCTATGAAACCTCAGGAGGACGGAAGTCTGGGGTGCATGGTGGCAGTCAGACACTGTGTGTGTGTGTGTGTGTGTGTGTGTGTGTGTGTGTGTGTGTGTGTGTGTGTGTGTAGCTCTGCCCCTGAGGGTGCCAGATTGCATTTGGCCCTGGGCAACTTTGGTTATTAGTCTTAACATTTAAATAAATGTTGTGACATCTGGACTATTGGTGTTTGCAGAATTTATACAAAAACATGTTTTTCTAAGTGGCGGAAAGTTTTTATTTAGATTTATTTACAATATTTAATTCATAGTCAAACCATTTTTTGGGGTTTCCTTAGCAGGGTGGGTGGGGTCTGTCTTTATCATTCAGGTTCTGGGGTCTCTGTAGAGCAGCATGGAGGATCCAGGGGCCCCTGACTGTGGATACATTCGGTTCATGACTGACTCAGGAGCCTGGCTTCCCTCCAGTCCTCAGCTCGAGGGCTGTTGTATGTTGTGTTGTATTGTGTTATGTTGTGTTGTATTGTGTTATGTTGTGTTGTATTGTGTTATGTTGTATTGTATTGTGTTATGTTGTGTTGTATTGTGTTATGTTGTGTTGTATTGTGTTATGTTGTGTTGTATTGTGTTATGTTGTGTTGTATTGTGTTATGTTGTATTGTATTGTGTTATGTTGTATTGTATTGTGTTATGTTGTATTGTATTGTGTTATGTTGTATTGTATTGTGTTATGTTGTGTTGTATTGTGTTATGTTGTATTGTATTGTGTTATGTTGTATTGTATTGTGTTATGTTGTATTGTATTGTGTTATGTTGTATTGTATTGTGTTATGTTGTATTGTATTGTGTTATGTTGTATTGTATTGTGTTATGTTGTATTGTATTGTGTTATGTTGTATTGTATTGTGTTATGTTGTATTGTATTGTGTTATGTTGTATTGTATTGTGTTATGTTGTATTGTATTGTGTTATGTTGTATTGTATTGTGTTATGTTGTATTGTATTGTGTTATGTTGTATTGTATTGTGTTATGTTGTATTGTATTGTGTTATGTTGTATTGTATTGTGTTATGTTGTGTTGTATTGTGTTATGTTGTGTTGTATTGTGTTATGTTGTGTTGTATTGTGTTATGTTGTATTGTATTGTGTTATGTTGTATTGTATTGTGTTATGTTGTATTGTATTGTGTTATGTTGTATTGTATTGTGTTATGTTGTATTGTATTGTGTTATGTTGTGTTGTATTGTGTTATGTTGTATTGTATTGTGTTATGTTGTATTGTATTGTGTTATGTTGTATTGTATTGTGTTATGTTGTATTGTATTGTGTTATGTTGTATTGTATTGTGTTATGTTGTATTGTATTGTGTTATGTTGTATTGTGTTATGTTATGTTGTATTGTATTGTGTTATGTTGTATTGTATTGTGTTATGTTGTATTGTATTGTGTTATGTTGTGTTGTATTGTGTTATGTTGTATTGTATTGTGTTATGTTGTATTGTATTGTGTTATGTTGTATTGTATTGTGTTATGTTGTATTGTATTGTGTTATGTTGTATTGTGTTGTGTTATGTTGTATTGTGTTGTGTTATGTTGTATTGTGTTGTGTTATGTTGTATTGTATTGTGTTATGTTGTATTGTGTTGTGTTATGTTGTATTGTGTTGTGTTATGTTGTATTGTGTTGTGTTATGTTGTATTGTATTGTGTTATGTTGTATTGTATTGTGTTATGTTGTATTGTATTGTGTTATGTTGTATTGTATTGTGTTATGTTGTATTGTATTGTGTTATGTTGTATTGTATTGTGTTATGTTGTATTGTATTGTGTTATGTTGTATTGTATTGCCTGCATTGTTCTGTGATTGCTCGATATAAATTAGGGGTGTAAATCAATGCACAAGCAAAAACATTCTTAAGAAGTGACTCATGAATGCAATTCAGAGAATATAAAAAGACGTAAGCTCTGACTGGGAAGTGCTTGAGACAACTGATTAGAATTGATTAATCCTCAGGACAATCAGCTCCTTTATTTCATGAGGACACAATCAGAAGACGATTTCAACACAAAGCTGGCCCACAACAGATGCTCTCTCTCAGGTCCTCCACTGCTAAAACAAAGGTCAACACCCTCAGGCCTGGTAGTCAGACCACACGCTTTTATTCTGAAGTCCACGAATGAGCTTCAGACCATTGTCATGTGCAGAGCACTCGAAGCTCTTTCTCCTGCAGGCAGCTGTGTGACCTGCAGGGATGACAACAGGGTTAATAACTGTTGTCAAGAAAAACAACCTGGGGCTGCGACTTCCAGCTCAAAGCTCTCTCTGGTGAACTGAACTAGTCCCCCCACTGCACCTGGGAGGACCTGCCATCACAACGCCGTGTGGTCACCAGAACCCTCCTGCACCTGGGAGGACCTGCCATCACAACGCCGTGTGGTCACCAGAACCCTCCTGCACCTGGGAGGACCTGCCATCACAACGCCGTGTGGTCACCAGAACCCTCCTGCACCTGGGCGGACCTGGCATCACAACGCCGTGTGGTCACCAGAACCCTCCTGCACCTGGGAGGACCTGCCATCACAACGCCGTGTGGTCACCAGAACCCTCCTGCACCTGGGAGGACCTGCATCACAACGCCGTGTGGTCACCAGAACCCTCCTGCTGACTGGGAGGACCTGGCATCACAACGCCGTGTGGTCACCAGAACCCTCCTGCTGACTGGGAGGACCTGGCATCACAACGCCGTGTGGTCACCAGAACCCTCCTGCTGACTGTGACCAACACATCACTCAACCCTGAAGGCCACCAGACGACCTTTGACCTGCACCGCCCCCGTGTTGCCATCCAGGAAGTGGGGCAGTAAGAGAGAAAGGGGGCTCATCTCCGCTCCTTTAGCCTGTGAACTTAACTTGAGCAAATGTTAACTTCTCTTGATGGCAGGCAAACAGAAGTTTAAGCTTGTTTTATCATGGTGCTATTGATCTATTTCATGTTCTCGCTGGAGATGATGATTTGAACGGGATGAACAGGATGATTTGAGGTGCCGTTTTGTGTCATGATGGAACAGAGTGGAGAGTCCTCAGACACTAACTCCATATATCCTGAGCTAGGAGAAACTCTTTGTACCAGTTGATGTTTGTCTCTCACGGTGGGACTGGACGTGGGGAAATGATTCATCAATCGCTTTGTCTGTCTGGGTCTCATGTCCACAAAGGTGTGTTGGAATTTACCTTTAAACCCATGCAAGACTGACCCAAGCCAGAACATTTGCTCAGCGTGAGCCACACCCTGCTGGGACTGGAATAACGGCCCGCTAATAACGGCCCGCTAATAACGGCCCGCTAATAACGGCCCGCTAACCCAAACAAGTGGCTGGTGCTGTTGGAGGAGGTCTGGACTCTGGTTCCTAATCCCTTGTGTCCTCCACTTGGTCCTCCACTTGGTCCTCGCTGTCCCACGACCACGTTAAAGTCCATGTCTGCCCCTGGTCCTCCTAGATTGTGTTTCAATCACACGTCCAGAAATAGTGAAAGTGTAAGAAGTATGCGAGGAGTTTGTCTCACAAAGCGTTTGTCTCTGCAGTCCAATTTCAAATTGCTCTTGGGTTATAAAAAGGTTGAGATTTATAAATGTATTTCGCACAAGGCTTTTTCCAGCACCAATTTAAAGTCTGCCAAGAGGCAACTGTTAAAAAGAAAAATAAAGTGACCTTGATCTTTTATTAATCAATTCGACCAGGTCGGCTATTATCATCTTAGAGGGGGCATATATGAGAGCTCTGTTGGTTTTAATGAGCTTCTCTGTCAGATTTAGAGCAGGCCCGTCCAGCTCTCCACTCTACAGTAAATTCTTGGACTGGGGGAACAGCATACTGTGAGTCAGCCCATTTCCTTCCACTGTGTAATGGAACCGAGGGCTGAGATAATGCCTGAGTTGGCAGTCAGGCCCGGCGCCCACCGTTCTCACCGCAGAGCAGCGGCTGCTCAGCACAACACTCCCACCTGCCGGCCGAACCCGGTGCTGCAGGTCTTTTCCCTGTACTGTCGCTTGATGCAGAAGGATGTAGGCTACAACATAAATGTAACACGATAATATTAATATAGGTTATTGCACGTCAAATGGATTGTCGGCAAACTAATCCTATTTAATCATGGTACAAAAGTTCAACTGAAATGAAGGCGTGTTTTCAAACATGGACATGTTTAATCAGTTTAGGTCGTAAAAAAGTACGACCTAAACGAATATAAAGTCTGTTACACCTAGGCAAGGCAAGGCAGTGTTATTTGTATAGCGCATTTAATACACAATGGCAACTCAATGTGCTTTACATAAAACAAGCAGTTAACAGTGAGATTTGGGAACATACCCAATACATACAATTACCCCCCCCCCCCCCCCCCCCCCCCCCCCCCCACACACACACACACACACACACACACACACACACTAATAATAAAAACAAAGTACAGAGAAAGAGAGAGAAACTAGATAAACGATTGCAGCATAAAATAATAATTTACTTTAAAATCATTGAAAGGACAGAGTGCAAATAAAAGATTGAAATGTAAAGTGCTTTAAAAGAGCTCAATCATAAGCACAGGAGAAAAGGAGTGTTTTTAACCTGGATTTAAAAATGTTGACAGTTGGGGCTGATTTCAGTTCTGCTGGTAGTTTGTTCCAGTTGTGTGCAGCATAACAGCTGAAAGCTGCTTCTAATCCAACTGCACCTAATCCAACATACTTTAATAGGAACCATGGAATCGAACAGAGCTCACACTGTTTCCATTGATTGAGTTCTCCTTTATTAACATGCGTTACTTTACAATCATGGAGTAATCCACGGTCTCCGCCAGCCAGCAGAAAGACGAGCCGTTACTTTTCCGCTGCCTTTGCCAAAACCCGTCCTCCTGTTTTACGTCCAACATAAATACGAGCACATATGAGCTTTCCCATATTTTTCCTGAATTCCTCTCCAAACGTCCAAATCAGGAGGACCCCGAGTCTGCAGCAAACAGTGGAAAATGAGAAGGAAACGATCAGTTGAACCGCAGGCCAGTGATCACCGTTCTGCAGTTCAGGTTCCACCAGTAAGCCGTCAGGACTCATCACGTCGTCGTGGAAAATATACATTAGTGTGTTCCTCTGGAAGTGAGAATGTCCGTGGGCAGTTTTTAATGAATATATAGAAACACATTGTCAATTTTGCAGTCTGTCGACATCTGTTGCTGCTTATTTGGTATACATTGTATACCAAATTTGTATACTATACAAATACAAACATATAATGAAGCATAACATTTCATTGAATTATCCAACTTATATCAACTCTCGGCATAATTTTAAATAAATCATCTCTCGAATCTTGAAGCCCGGATTCCGCCGACCACAGAAGGCATGCAGAGCGACAGCAGCGGAGACTGACTGGGCGGCTCCTCCCCCTAGTGGCCGAGTGCAGCACTACAGCCCAGGAACGCTGCTGGAACCAAAGCGTCCATTACAGTTTTTCTCGATTGCTTAAACACAATTTTGAGCGTTGTGTTTTTTTTTGCAAAACCTACACACAATTATCACAACCACAAACCCAATTCGCAAAACACCTTGGATCCTTTGCAAAATGAAACACTCTTGTAAAAACTATACGCTCATTTATCAAAACCATATTTTGTTACCATATGAAACACACACATTGCATATGACTTAACTCTGTTTGTAACAGTTACACACTGCTGTTGAAAACCTTAAACACGTTTGGCTAATTCTGCTTCTGAGTGAATAGAGTAGTATAGGTAAGTACACAGTGAATTTGCAAAACCTCGCCTCAACTATAAACACAATGTCGGCTCACACTTTTTGCAAAACAATATACACAGTGAACACTAAACACACTTGTATGCATTAGTCACGACACAAGACCAATGCTGCAGACTGATGAAAATGTAATTTACAGTTTTTCTCGATTGCTTATGTATTTCTCCTTATACTGAATTTAGTCAACAGAGACATAAAAAACAAAACAAAAAACATGCCCCATTTTCCATGCTTCTGACAAACATAAAATTGTATACTGTACAAAAAAAAGAACCAAAAAAAAAAAAAGAAAACACAGTACAGAAATCACTACTGGTCCTCTTCTTCTTTCCGCTTCACCTCCTCCTCCTCCTCCTCCTCCTCTTCCCCTTCCTCTTCCTCTTCCATGACCTCCACCTCCGCCTCTACCTCTACCTCTGGCGCGGCCTCTGCCTCCTTCTCCTCCTGCGATTCCTCCTCTCACCCTCACTCTTCCTCTTCCTTCCATTTTGGTTAAAGATAGGTGAACTACCTGCTGCATATTTATGGTGCTTAAACCTGATTGGTGTGTCTACAATTAAGCAATCTTGTGTTTGCACACCTGATGGCTGTGTTTAACCATTGGCACATTGGTGTGGTCATTTGACAGTCAGTGCTTTAGAATTGCAAGGAAGTGACATCTTGATATACTTCTGTGTCTAATGCATACAAGTGTGTTTAGTGTTTTGCAAATCACTATGTGTATTGTTTTGCAAAAAGTGTGAACTGGCTTTGTGCTTATAGTGGTGCAAATCTGGGCCGAGTTTTGCTTGTTGAGTGTAAGCTTTTGATAATTGTGTAATACTTTTGATTTTAGTGTTTATTCGATCGTAAAAAACTGTAAATGAATGTAACATTCATTGAACTGAGGTATATCAGCTGAATAGAATGGACATGTTTTTATATTGATCAAGTATAAGACGTCTTGGAGAATATATCTTATATTATTTATATATATGGGGCAGCCTCTCGCTGCCCAGTGGGGTGCAGTGGTGCTGGGGCCCTGGAGCCAGGTCAGCCCCTGGCTCCAGACGGGGCCCTGGAGCCAGGTCAGCCCCTGGCTCCAGACGGGGCCCTGGCCAGGTCAGCCCCTGGCTCCAGACGGGGCCCTCTGGGAAACGGCTGATTCATTGAGCTGGCGTGTTTATGACAGGCAAGCCAGTGTGTGTGACAGACAGACAGACAGACAGACAGACAGACAGACAGACAGACAGACAGACAGACGTACTTTAATAATCCCTGAGGGAAATTGCATTCATTACAATACAATACTCCAGTGCAAAAGGAAGAAGAGACAGACTCTACGTAAAGTAAAGTGTTAGAATATAAATATATAAAATAAAAATAAAAACCTATGTAAAATAAACCTATGTAAAATAAACCTATGTAAAATATAAACCTATGTAAGCAATATACAAAAT
>JAXIVH010000016.1:8877246-8887246 GCA_036785325.1 Urophycis tenuis | reverse complement strand
CAGCTGCCTCCACACACACACACACACACACACACACACACACACACACACACACACACACACACAGAGACAGACAGACAGACAGACAGACAGACACACACACACACACACACAGTTGAGAACACTTGTGTCCATGTGTCCTGAGAGCATATAGCCTCCATCTGCTCCTCTGCACACGCAATTGTGTGAATAATCTCCCGTTTTCCACACAGAAACAGATGAGTTGCAGATAATTTGTGGAAATAAACACAGCGACAACAAGATTCCTTCTCCCGCAGATGAAGCGAGTTCTGTCGAGCAGGCGGGCAGAGACCTGCTCATCTGCACCTCCTGGTGGTGAGATCTTCAAACTACAACACTGAGTAAATAAATAGGATAGTTCACGATGAGATGAATGTAGGCTGTTATTAACTATTCGTAACACTTCCATAACCCAAAATGATTACAAAAACAAACTATGTTGTTATCTTTCAACTGTGACCTGTTTCTTCTTGAACCATGATGAGATGATTCCAAATGTTCCCCCGGTCGAAGAATGTCTATAGCTGCACTGTTTGCTAGGTGTTCACGTTGCTGAGGAAGGCTGAAACTCAAGCTCTTCATGGCTGTCAGTGGGCTGCTTGTTATTACACAACGTGCACACCACAATAAACCTGAAAGTTGAACCAGCTGTTCTTAATCATAACAGACCCTGGTCTCTTCCCTCACAGAAGAGCAGGGTTTCAGGAAAGCCGCCGCCCTAGAGGAGGTCAGCGTCACAGCCAGACACCTTCTGGGTTCCCCTCAGAGGAAAGAGCTCTTCCTTTGGTGGGTCTCTGGAGCAACGGTGGGTCTCTGGACCAGTAGTGGGTCTCTGTGGACCAGGGTGGGTCTCTGGACCAGTAGTGGGTCTCTGTGGACCAGGGGTGGGTCTCTGGACCAGCACTGGGTCTCTGTGGACCAGGGTGGGTCTCTGGACCACCAGTGGGTCTCTGTGGACCGGGGTGGGTCTCTGGAATACCAGTGGGTCTCTGTGGACCAGGAATGGGGCTCTGGACCACCAGTGGGTCTCTGTGGACCAGGGTGGGTCTCTGGACCACCACTGGGTCTCTGTGGACCAGGGTGGGTCTCTGGACCAGTAGTGGGTCTCTGTGGACCAGGGGTGGGTCTCTGGACCAGCAGTGGGTCTCTGTGGACCAAGGGTGGGTCTCTGGACCAGCACTGGGTCTCTGTGGACCAGGGTGGGTCTCTGGACCACCAGTGGGTCTCTGTGGACCAGGGGTGGGTCTCTGGACCACCAGTGGGTCTCTGTGGACCAGGGGTGGGTTTTTGGACCAGCAGTGGGTCTCTGTGGACCGGGGTGGGTCTCTGGACCAGCAGTGGGTCTCTGTGGACCGGGGTGGGTCTCTGGACCACCAGTGGGTCTCTGTGGATCAGGGGTTGGTCTCTGGACCAGCAGTGGGTCTCTGTGGACCAGGGGTGGGTTTTTGGACCAGTAGTGGGTCTCTGTGGACCAGGGGTTGGTCTCTGGACCAGCAGTGGGTCTCTGTGGACCAGGGGTGGGTTTTTGGACCAGCAGTGGGTCTCTGTGGACCAGGGGTGGGTCTCTGGACCACCAGTGGGTCTCTGTGGACCAGGGGTGGGTTTTTGGACCACCAGTGGGTCTCTGTGGACCAGGGGTGGGTCTCTGGACCACCAGTGGGTCTCTGTGGACCAGGGGTGGGTTTTTGGACCAGCAGTGGGTCTCTGTGGACCGGGGTGGGTCTCTGGACCAGCAGTGGGTCTCTGTGGACCGGGGTGGGTCTCTGGACCACCAGTGGGTCTCTGTGGACCAGGGGTGGGTCTCTGGACCACCAGTGGGTCTCTGTGGATCAGGGGTTGGTCTCTGGACCAGCAGTGGGTCTCTGTGGACCAGGGGTGGGTTTTTGGACCAGTAGTGGGTCTCTGTGGACCAGGGGTTGGTCTCTGGACCAGCAGTGGGTCTCTGTGGACCAGGGGTGGGTTTTTGGACCAGCAGTGGGTCTCTGTGGACCAGGGGTGGGTCTCTGGACCACCAGTGGGTCTCTGTGGACCAGGGGTGGGTTTTTGGACCAGCAGTGGGTCTCTGTGGACCAGGGGTGGGTCTCTGGACCAGCAGTGGGTCTCTGTGGACCAGCAGTCTACAGAGAGGTCTACCTCCACCACTGTCCGCTGGTACGGTGCCAACACTGTGATCTGTCTGTCTGTCTAGGGAGCACATGCACCATGTCTTTAACTACACCATCAACTGTCTGTCTATTTATTTATCTATCAATCTTTAATGTTTGCTGAACAGACAGGCAGGAAGTGACTTGGACCCCCAACAGGATCCATGGTAACGGGCGACATCACGCTTCTGTGATGGGGGTCTGACTGCGTGGGTGCCACGGCCACCATGTTTGATTGAGTGTGTGTGTGTGTGTGTGTGTAAGTGCATGCGTGCGCGCGCGCGCGTGTGTGTGTGTGTGTGTGTGTGTGTGTGTGTGTGTGTGATAAGCCAGTAATAGAATTCCTTTCTTGGATGTTTAAAGAAATTCCCGAGGAAGGAAATTCCTTCTCTATCACTGGCCTCTCAAGGACAAGAAAACACTATTGAGGTCTATACATAGAATACTACATAGAGGACTATCTATAGAATACTACATAGAGGTCTATACATAGAATACTACATAGAGGACTATCTATAGAATACTACATAGAGGTCTATACATAGAATACTACATAGAGGACTATCTATAGAATACTACATAGAGGACTATCTGTAGAGGAATATACAGATGACTACCTACATAGAATACTACATAGAGGACTATCTATAGAATACTACATAGAGGACTATCTATAGAATACTACATAGAGGACTATCTATAGAATACTACATAGAGGTCTATACATAGAATACTACATAGAGGACTATCTATAGAATACTACATAGAGGACTATCTATAGAATACTACATAGAGGACTATCTGTAGAGGAATATACAGATGACTACCTACAGAGGAATATATAGAGGACTATCTATAGAGGACTATCTGCAGAATAAAATGTAGAGGACTATCGATAGAGGAATGTATAGAGGACTATCTATAGAATAATATGTAGAGGACTATCTATAGAGGAATATGTAGAGGACTATCTATAGAATAATATGTAGAGGACTATCTATAGAGGAATATAGAATAATATATAGAGGACTATCTATAGAATAATGTGTAGAGGACTATCTATAGAATAATATGTAGAGGACTATCTATAGAATAATATGTAGAGGACTATCTATAGAATAATGTGTAGAGGACTATCTATAGAGGAATATTTAGAGGACTATATCGAATAATATGTAAAAACTATCTATCGAATAACCTGTAGAGGTCTATCTATTAGAATATGTAGAGGACTATCTATAGAGGAATATGTAGAGGACTATATAAAAAGCAATATGTAGAGGACTATCTATAATATAATCTGTAGAGGACTATCTATACAATAATATGTAGAGGACTATCTATAGAATAATGTGTAGAGTCTATCTATAGAATAATATGTAGAGGACTATCTATAGAATACTACATAGAGGTCTATACATAGAATACTACATAGAGGACTATCTGTAGAGGAATATACAGATGACTATCTACATAGAATACTACATAGAGGACTATCTATAGAATACTACATAGAGGACTATCTATAGAATACTACATAGAGGACTATCTGTAGAGGAATATACAGATGACTACCTACAGAGGAATATTTAGAGGACTATCTATACAGGACTATCTGCAGAATAAAATGTAGAGGACTATCGATAGAGGAATGTATAGAGGACTATCTATAGAATAATATGTAGAGGACTATCTATAGAGGAATATGTAGAGGACTATCTATAGAATAATATGTAGAGGACTATATGTAGAGGAATATAGAATAATATATAGAGGACTATCTATAGAATAATGTGTAGAGGACTATCTATAGAATAATATGTAGAGGACTATCTATAGAATAATATGTAGAGGACTATCTATAGAATAATGTGTAGAGGACTATCTATAGAGGAATATTTAGAGGACTATATCGAATAATATGTAAAAACTATCTATCGAATAACATGTAGAGGTCTATCTATTAGAATATGTAGAGGACTATCTATAGAGGAATATGTAGAGGACTATATAAAAAGCAATATGTAGAGGACTATCTATAATATAATGTGTAGAGGACTATCTATACAATAATATGTAGAGGACTATCTATAGAATAATGTGTAGAGTCTATCTATAGAATAATATGTAGAGGACTATCTATATAATAATATGTAGAGGACTATCTATAGAATAATATGTAGAGAACAATCTAGAGAATAATATGCAGAGGTATATCTATTATGTAGGACTATCTATGTAGGACTATCTACAGATGTCATGATCTGTGTCTGTGTTGTCTTGTTTTCGTTGGTTTGCTCTGTGTTTCCCCTGTGTCCTGTTTCCCTCCTTGGTGATTGCCCCATCGTGTTCACCTGTGTCTTGTCCCCTCACCTGTCTTGGGTTTGTAATTAGTCTGTGCATTTAAGTCCTGTCTGCTGTTCAGTCCTTGTCCGAGTCTTGTCGTCGTTTGTCGCAGTTCATGTGAGTTGTCGTCCGTCTGTTCCTGTGTCTGTGCTTACGTTTACAATTAAAATAGTCAAAAGTACTCTCGCCCGCCTCGCCTCTCTGCATTTGGGTCCTACTCCACCGCAACTCGTGACAGAAGACTCGGACCACAAATGGACCCAGCAGAAAGGAACCCATACTGGGGCACCCGTTTGGCACTGGGGGGACCTCGGTCAGCCAGACGGGCCACCAAGCCTCAGAACGGGCCGGCTGAGGCCAACCCGTTCTGTGGAACCCGTCTGGCATTCGGAGGACCGCGGTCTGCGAGACGGGCCACCAAGCCTCAGAACGGGCCAGCTGAGGCCAACCCGTTCTGTAACCCGTCTGGCATTTGGAGGACCGCGGTCTGCGAGACGGGCCACCAAGCCCGCAGCTCCGCTGTCCAACCGGGCCCCTGCGACTGATATTGGAGGGGAGATGATCACGCTGTTTGAGTGGTTCAGACGGCGGGTTGTCTTCCCTCACTACCAGGAAGAGCCGCAGCGGCCTCCTGTCCCCGCTGGGCCACAGCGGCCTCCTGTCCCCGCCGCTAGGCCGCAGCGGCCTCCTGTCTCCGCCGCTGGGCCGCAGCGACGTCCTGTCTTCCCCGTTGGGCCGCAGCTGTCCCCAGTTGGGGAGGTCCAGCCGACGCCCGCTCCACGCACGTTGGTGGCTGGCCGACCCACGCCCGCTCCTCGTTCGCTGGGGGCGGACCTGCCGGCTCCGCCGCCAGAGACTGCAGCCGCTCCAGAGACTCCGCCCCCTGAGTCTGCAGCCGCTCCAGAGACTCCGCCCCCTGAGTCTGCAGCCGCTCCAGAGGCTCCGCCCCCGGAGACTGCATCCGCTCCAGAGGCTCCGCCCCCGGAGTCTGCAGCCGCTCCAGAGACTCCGCCCCCGGAGACTGCAGCCTCCCCAGAGGCTCCGCCCACGGAGACTGCAGCCACTCCAGAGACTCCGTCCCCAGATTCTGCAGCCTCAGCCTCCCCTGAGGCCCTGGTCCCAGCGGCATTCTGTGAGTCCAAGGGGTTCTGCCTTCACCGCCGGCCTCCGGAAGGCCCGCGCCCCCGCCGCCGGCCTCCGGAGGGTCCGCGCCCCCGCCGCAGGCCTCCGGACGGCTCGCGCCACCGCTGCCGGCCTCCAGAAGGGTTCCGCCTGACGTTCCCTGCTCCGCCCCTGGTAGCCCTCCTCCAAGCCCCCTCCTCCCACCCATCTTGGTGTTGGAGTTTAGGGACGTCAGGAGCCGTCCCTTGAGGAGGGAACTGTCATGATCTGTGTCTGTGTTGTCTTGTTGTCTTTGGTTTGCTCTGTGTTTCCCCTGTGTCCTGTTTCCCTCCTTGGTGATTGCCCCATCGTGTTCACCTGTGTCTTGTTCCCTCACCTGTCTTTTGTTAGTCTGTGTATTTAAGTCCTGTCTGCTGTTCAGTCCTTGTCCAAGTCTTGTCGTCGTTTGTCGCAGTTCATGTGAGTTGTCGTCCGTTCTTGTGTCTGTGCTTAAGTTTACAATTAAAATAGTCAAAAGTACTCTCGCCTGCCTCGCCTCTCTGCATTTGGGTCCTACTCCACCGCAACTCGTGACAATAGAATAATATGTAGCGGACTATCTATAGAATGATATGTAGAGGACTATCTATAGAAAAATGTGTAGAGGACTATCTATAGAATAATATGTAGAGGACTATCTATAGAATAATGTCTAGATGACTATTTATAGAATAATATGTAGAGGACTATCTATAGAATAATGTGTAGAGGACTATCTACAGAATAATATGTAGAGGACTATCTATAGAATGATATGTAGAGGACTATCTATAGAATAATGTGTAGAGGACTATCTATAGAATAATATGTAGAGGACTATCTATAGAATAATCTGTAGAGGACTATCTACAGAATAACATGTAGAGGAATATCTATAGAATAATAGAATAGATACAGGAGGAAGCTGGAGATGAAGCTCCAGAAAAACAACACAAGGGATGTGTGGAGTGGTATGAAAACCATCACGGGCTTCCAGAAGAATGGTAGCGTGGGGCTGGAGGGTGGAGTGGCTCGGGCCAATGAATTTAACCTTTTCTTCAATAGGTTTGATACTGCGGCCCCCGCCCCTCCCCCTCATGACCCTGCTGCTACTGCTGCTGGCACCCCAACAACCAGTGCCACTCCACCTCCCCCTCCTTCTCCCCCTCCTTATAGACCGCCCTCCTGCCTCTCACCACCTCTATTCACTCCCGGCCACTTCACACCTTCACCCTGCCCCACCCCTCCCCCCTGCTCTGCATACTGTCCTCCACTACTTGTAGACCCTATCCCTACCCCCACGGACACCTCTACAGTTTCCTTCACACCTGACCTGGTGAGAAGACAACTGATTAGACTCCACTCTGGCAAAGCGGCGGGCCCTGATGGTGTGTTCCCCAGGGTACTTAAAGCCTGTGCCCCGCAGCTGTGTGGAGTACTTAATCATGTCTTCAACCTGAGCCTGCACCTCCAAAAGGTCCCTCTGATGTGGAAGACGTCCTGCCTCGTTCCTGTCCCAAAGATGCTGCGCCCCAGCAGCCCCAAGGACTACAGACCGGTGGCCCTGACGTCACATATCATGAAGACCCTGGAGAGGCTCGTTCTGGACCAGCTTAGGCCAATGGTCAGACCCTTCTCGGACCAGCTGCAGTTCGCCTACCAGCCCAGCCTGGGAGTCGAGGACTGCATCATCTACCTGCTGAACAAAGTCTACTCTCATCTGGACAAGCCGGCGAGCACTGTGAGAGTCATGTTCTTTGACTTCTCCAGTGCTTTCAACAACTTACGGCCTGGTCTCCTAGGTGAGAAGATGGCGGCGATGCAGGTTGATGCTCCCTTGGTGTCCTGGATTGTTGACTACCTGATGGGCAGACCACAGTTTGTACGTCTACAGAATTGTGTGTCTGACGGGGTGGTTAGCAACACTGGGGCCCCACAAGGGACGGTCCTTTCTCCCTTTCTCTTCACCCTCTACACCTCAGACTTCAGCTACTGCACTGAGTCCTGCCACCTTCAGAAGTTTTCTGATGACTCCGCAATAGTTGGCTGTATTGAAGGGGGTGATGAGGGTGAGTATAGGACTGTTGTGGGCAACTTTGTCTCTTGGTGTGAGCTGAACCATCTACAGCTCAATGCTACAAAGACAAAGGAGCTCATTGTGGACCTAAGGAGGGTCAGAACACCGGTGGGCCCTGTGTTCCCCCATCCAGGGGGTTCCAGTCGACACTGTTGAGGAGTACAAGTACCTGGGGGTGTACTTCAACAACAAGTTGGACTGGACCAGGAACACAGAGGCCGTCTACAAGAAGGGCCAAAGCCGACTCTTTTTTCTGAGGAGGCTAAGGTCCTTCAACATCTGCAGGACAATGCTGAGGATGTTCTATGAGTCGGTTGTTGCCAGTGCGATCTTCTTTGCTGTCACATGCTGGGGCAGTGGGATGAGGGTTGCGGACACCAATAGACTTAATAGACTCATCAAGAGGGCTGGTGATGTAGTGGGTGAGGAATTGGACACTCTAACTACCGTGGCAGATAGGAGGATGCTGTCCAGGCTACGGACTATCATGGACAATGCCTCTCACCCTCTCTTTTCCACCCTGGCTCAGCGGAGGAGTTCCTTCAGCAGAAGACTCCTCTGACCGAGATGCACCACAGAGCGACATAGGAAATCATTCCTGCCTGTGGTCATCAAACTATACAATCTGTCACTTTCATCATAGTTTCTGCTGCACAACGGATTATTCATTCATATTGCATAACTGGTCATTTCTTTTAATTTCACTGCATAACTGGTCATCTCCTTGCACAACTGGTCTTTTTTCCAACATAGAATCTGACATGCTACATCCTTGCGTATGCTATCACCTCTCAGTGTATGCCTGGTTGTATGTACATTTATGTATATTTCTTTATGTTTGTATATTTTGTATATTGCTTGCATAGGTTTTATATTTTACATAGGTTTATTTTACATAGGTTTTTATTTTATTTTATATTTTACATAGGTTATATTATATATTTATACTCTAACACTCTACTTTACGTAGAGTGTCTGTCTCTTCTTCCTTTTGCACTGGAGTATTGTATGTAACGAATGCAATTTCCCTCAGGGATTGTCTGTCTGTCTGTCTGTCTGTCTGTCTGTCTGTCTAGAATAGAATAGAAAAATACTTTATTAATCCCAAACTGGGAAATTGCAAATATATGTAATAATAATATGTAGAGGACTATCTATAGAATCATGTGTAGAGGACTATCTATAGAGGAATATGAAGAGGACTCTCTATACAGGAATATATAGAGGACTATCTATAGAATAATATTTAGAGGACTATCTACAGAGGAATATGTAGAGGACTATCTATAGAATAATATGTAGAGGACTATCTATAGAATGATATGTAGAGGACTATCGATAGAATTATGTGTAGAGGACTATCTATAGAGTAATATGTAGAGGACTATCTATAGAATAATATGTAGAGGACTATCTATAGAGGAATATGTTGAGGACTATCTATAGAATAATGTGCAGAGGACTATCTATAGAATAATACTTAGAGGACTATCTATCGAATAATATGTAGAGGACTATCTATAGAATAATATGTAGAGAACTATCTAGAGAATAACATGTAGAGGTATATCTATTAGAATATGTAGAGGACTATCTATAGAATAACATGCAGGGGACTATCTATAGAATAACATGTAGAGGACTATCTATAGAGGAATATCTGAAGAGAAACAGATCAAAATCAGGTAACATGTGTGTGTGTGTGTGTGTGTGTGTGTGTGTGTGTGTGTGTGTGTGTGTGATATCCAGAGGTTGACCAGCTGTGTCTCCTCTGCTCCCAGTAACCTGCTCTCTGTCTCCACATCACAGACCCAAAGCGTTCTGGGAGGAGCAGAGTGCAGAGACTCACCACAGAGCTTCAAAGGTCTCCCTCTCTCTCTCTCTCTCTCTCTCTCTCTCTCTCTCTCTCTCTCTCTCTCTCTCACATGTTCTCCCGAATCACTCCACTTTGTGCATCCAGTGTGCACACAGTAGACACTACCTGCTCCTTAAAGTGATGGTTCGGAGTAAAATTCACCTTGAAGTAAATTCCACCAATAATCTAGCCAAATACCCCCTCAGATGCAATTTTAGTGACAGTCAATATTGGTCAAGTTTAGGGGTATACGCCGAATGGCTTAGTACTGGAGTGAATGGTACAGTGTGTATATCTCGTAAATTACCCCACTAATAATGCATGGATTGTTACCCAACTTCTGTAGTAGTACATATCCGCCCCCGGAGACTGCAGCCGCTCCAGAGACTCCGCCCCCAGATTCTGCAGCCTCAGCCT
>JAXIVH010000016.1:8787246-8872246 GCA_036785325.1 Urophycis tenuis | reverse complement strand
CCTCAGTCATGCTCGGTCAGTTGTGGGTTTTTCAGAGGCATTACAGAGCAGGTAGGCTCAGAGGAACATGGAGATGTTCCTCATGGATGTTTCAGCTGGAGATGTTCCAGATGAAAACGAGGTGCTGGGAGCAGGTTACATTTGGACTGTAGATGTTACTGAGCCTTGAAATGTCCCTCAGGTTTTCTGTAAAGACATGCCAGGTTTGGCATGGTTAGGTTTAGATTTGCTCATAAGAAGAAGAAGAAGAAGAAGAAGAATTACTCTTTTGATCCCGTGAGGGAAATTTGGTCTCTGCATTTAACCCAATCGTGAATTAGTGGAATACATTCAGCACACAGTGATGGTGAGGCACACAGTGAGGTGAAACACACACTAATCCCGAGGCAGTGAGCTGCCAACAGCGGCGCTCGGGGAGCAGTGAGGGGTTAGGTGCCTTGCTCAAGGGCACTTCAGTCGTTCGTACTGGTCGGGGTTCGAAACGGCAACCCTCCGGTTACAAGTCTGAAGCCCTAACCAGTAGACCGCGGCTGCCCCCTCATAGTGTTGTTAGCTAGATAGTGATAGCTCTATGTCTCTGTCAGAGATTAGCCAATCACTTGACCAATGGCCTTGAAACTCCCAGGATGCACCTGGCTTTCCCCCTGGTTCTAATCCATATACCTCCTGGATTCAGAGCAGGAATCAGTGTGTCAGTTCCTTTTTGTGTGTGAATACTTGTGTATACTTGGGTGCATCTACCACCCAGCATCTACCACCCAGCATCTACCACCCAGCATCTATCACCCATCATCTATCACCCAGCATCTACCACCCAGCATCTATCACCCAGCATCTATCACCCAGCATCTATCACCCAGCATCTATCACCCAGCATCTATCACCCAGCATCTATCACCCAGCATCTACCACCCAGCATCTATCACCCAGCATCTATCACCCAGCATCTATCACCCATCACCCAGCATCTATCACCCAGCATCTATCACCCAGCATCTATCACCCAGCATCTATCACCCATCACCCAGCATCTATCACCCAGCATCTATCACCCAGCATCTATCACCCATCACCCAGCATCTATCACCCAGCATCTATCACCCAGCATCTATCACCCAGCATCTATCACCCATCACCCAGCATCTATCACCCAGCATCTATCACCCAGCATCTATCACCCATCACCCAGCATCTATCACCCAGCATCTATCACCCAGCATCTATCACCCATCACCCAGCATCTACCACCCAGCATCTACCACCCAGCATCTATCACCCAGCATCTACCACCCAGCATCTATCACCCAGCATCTATCACACAGCATCTATCACCCAGCATATATCACCCAGCATCTATCACCCATCACCCAGCATCTATCACCCTGCACCTATCACCCAGCATCTATCACCCATCACCCATCACTCAGCATCTATCACCCAGCATCTATCACCCATCACCCAGCATATATCACCCATCACCCAGCATCTATCACCCATCACCCATCACCCAGCATCTATCACCCAGCATCTATCACCCATCACCCAGCATCTATCACCCAGCACCCATCACATATCACCCAGCATCTATCACCCAGCATCTATCACCCAGCATCTATCACCCAGCACCCATCACATATCACCCAGCATCTATCACCCAGCATCTATCACCCAGCATCTATCACCCAGCATCTATCACCCAGCACCCATCACATATCACCCAGCATCTATCACCCAGCATCTATCACCCAGCATCTATCAGCCAGCATCTATCACCCAGCATCTATCACCCAGCATCTATCACCCAGCACCCATCACTCAGCATCTATCACCCAGCATCTATCACCCAGCATCTATCACCCAGCACCCATCACTCAGCATCTATCACCCAACACCCATCACTCAGCATCTATCACCCAGCATCTATCACATATCACCCAGCATCTATCACATATCACCCAGCACCCATCACTCAGCATCTAGCACCCAGCATCCATCACTCAGCATCTATCACCCAGCACCCATCACTCAGCACCTAGCATCCATCACCCAGTGCAAAGGTAGCCGGTCAGTGAACACAGAGCAGCTTTCACACATTAAACTGCCCTGAGTCTCTGGAAGCTTCTACAACACTCACACAGCCAGAGGCTGCGTCTGCTGCTCACACACACACACGCATGCACGCACGCACGCACGCACGCACGCACGCACGCACGCACACACACACACACACACACACAAGCAGACAGACTCAGATGGGAGACAGACAGGGTGTACAGGCAGACAGCCTCCAGTGTATGGTGGCCTCATGAGGCTTCAGTGAAAGCTCAACATGTGATCAATGATCTCTAATGAAACTCAGTCACCCTGGTTCATATTCAGCTGGTAATAAAGTTCTGTCTCTCTGACTTCTCATTCATGAATGTGTGTGTGTGTGTGTGTGTGTGTGTGTGTGTGTGTGTGTGTGTGTGCGTGTGTGTGTGTCGAGCTGTGTGTGTGTGTGTGTGTCCCTCGAGCTGTGTGCGTGTGTGTGTGTGTGTGTGTGTGTGTGTGTGTGTGGGAGCAGAGGACAGTGGAAGTCACATGTTTGTGTCCTCAACTGTTGACACACTCTCCCCAATCTCTCCCTCTCCCCCCAGACTCTCTCCCAGACTCTCCCTCTCCCCCCAGACACTCCCCCATCTCTCCCTCTCCCCCCAGACTCTCCCCCAGACTCTCCCCCATCTCTCCCTCTCCCCCCAGACTCTCCCCCATCTCTCCCTCTCCCCCCAGACACTCCCCCATCTCTCCCTCTCCCCCCAGACTCTACCCCATCTCTCCCTCTCCCCCCAGACACTCCCCCATCTCTCCCTCTCCCCCCAGACTCTCCCCCATCTCTCCCTCTCCCCCCAGACTCTCCCCCATCTCTCCCTCTCCCCCCATCTCTCCCTCTCCCCCCAGACACTCCCCCATCTCTCCCTCTCCCCCCAGACTCTCCCTCTATCTCTCCCTCTCCCCCCAGACACTCCCCTATCTCTCCCTCTCCCCCCAGACTCTCCCAAACCCCAGGACAGCGGCCCTCCCTGAGGACAGTGGTCTGTCCTTCCTAGCCCCTCTCCCTTTCCCTCCCCCCTCACACCACAGTCATGCACTCATCAGGTAATGGTGAACATCTGGAGGGATCCCAACCAATCAGGGACCAGCTCCCAACAAGCACGGCTCCCAGAATGAACCTCTCTCTCTGTATCTCTCCTTCTGTCAGAATGAACCTCTCTCTCTGTATCTCTCCTTCTGTCAGAATGAACCTCTCTCTGTATCTCTCCTTCTGTCAGAATGAACCTCTCTCTCTGTATCTCTCCTTCTGTCAGAATGAACCTCTCTCTGTATCTCTCCTTCTGTCAGAATGAACCTCTCTCTCTGTATCTCTCCTTCTGTCAGAATGAACCTCTCTCTCTGTATCTCTCCTTCTGTCAGAATGAACCTCTCTCTCTGTATCTCTCCTTCTGTCAGAATGAACCTCTCTCTCTGTATCTCTCCTTCTGTCAGAATGAACCTCTCTCTGTATCTCTCCTTCTGTCAGAATGAACCTCTCTCTCTGTATCTCTCCTTCTGTCAGAATGAACCTCTCTCTCTGTATCTCTCCTTCTGTCAGGGAGTTGTGGAGGGGTTGGTCCCAAGTGCAGAGAGGCCAGGCAGGCAGGAATACTATTGCTCTTTTAATTGCAAAACTAAGCACGGATACAGGAACAGACAGACAACAACTCACGTGAACGACGACAACACCAAACAACGACGAGACTCGGACAACGACGACACCAAACACGACGAGACTCGGCCCAAGACTGAACAGAAGACAGGACTTAAAGGGACAATGTGTAACATTTGTATTAGTTCAATATCAAAATCTTTGTTGCCCGTTCACAAGTTTGTCCTTTTTCACAAATATGTACCACCACAATTAATTCCAAGTATGCCTATAGGCTTTACATTTTACATTTGCATATACATGAGCGTCGCCCGGCGCTCCATATGCATGCGCCATCTTGAAATACGTTAGCAGGTAAGGGACACACCGTATATAGCCTACTACTCCGCCTTTCGCGTTTTCGCGTTTTCTCAGGTGCTGCTCATTGTTATCCTCGTTTCCCGGCCCCGACAAGTTGAAGACGAAGACAAATGGAAGACCACACGTATTCAACATCCAAATATCCAGAACAGGTGTCTTCTTCTTCGAAAAGAAAAAGAAAAAGACTATTGAAAAATGCAAGAGACCGGAGTCTTCATAAAAAAAAAGTGAATATTGGAGCTGCCTTCCAAAGATGGAAAGACCTGATGAAGGACAAAGGGATCGAAAGAGACGCCGAATTGGCTTGCTTCCTTCTGGACAGGTAAATTATGATAAAACAGTCTGAATTCAAAATGTTTATTTCATTGCGCGATCGTCTAACAGTAAGGTCAGGTCTATGGTTTCCACTGCGTAATTGAAACAATTTGCTCTTCGCGTAGGTAAGCTCAAGCCTGTTTAGCAAACTGGCTCTACAATGTTTGTGATTATGCTAACTGAGTACATTTAGTTGCTCCTACTTGCAATGAGTAACAGCATCAGAAACGGTATTTATTTATTCATTTATGTATCTATTTTGCTCCGTCTGGTCTGCTTTACATAGCCTAATTACGTTTAATAGCCCTGTTTTGAAGCACACCCACAAGCTGGGCTACTTTCAAACTGTTTGTGTTTGTAACAAACAGGCTAAAATCATAGTGCGTCATAGTGCGTAAATCATAGTGCTCATCATTAGACCAACCTTATTTTTTATAACCTTATGTTATGATTTCACCAACGAAATGCCATGATATTATATCGCACCCTGCAGTTGGGAACGGGGAATAAGTTGGCTGTTGAGCTAGATGGGGGGCGGGGTGGGCTAGGTCCACAGGATAAGCTCATCTATGGCGAATACCGCATACTGTTTTGCTCGACTCGTGCAACAATGACTGGTTTCATGGGTCTGTGTCTCAGTTATCTTCCTAGTTGAACCTACGATCCCCACATTACCATGATCTGCGTCTCCCTCATCTGATCTCGCTCAGACAATGTGTTACAATTATAGTTTTTTCATTTATATTGTCACTTGTTGCCACTGTTGTGATGAAGTTCCAAGGATACAATATGCTCGATAAGATTGTGGAGAAATGTCTTTAGCTTTCCTGTTTAGCATAGGAACTTCTTTTCACACTGACATCATAGGAATGTTTGGAGTTATGAGGGGGATTTTCCAGTTATGACAGAAGTCTCACAGCCACCACATCAACTCCCATGAAGGGGAAACGTGAAGTGCCTCATGAGCCACCATTCTCCAGCATTTCCAGTAGAACTGACCGGTAAGTTATTGCATGAAGCAGTTTTGATCATTCATACAAATGAAGATAATCAACAAAGTTGTGTTGTGTTCTGTTATGATTTATAGAGAGGACCATTTGAGTGCAATTGAAGAAGCACCAGAAATGGAAAGCCTTGAGCAAAGGTAACCCATAAACAGCAAAACTATCTTGACATGTGTGGTCTCATTCATGTTTCCAAAACATACTATTACATTTTACTGATATTCATTATTTGTATTTTTCAAAGCTTGCATGACATGAGTATTGCTGAAGTGGAGGATGTCCTCAATGACCCCATGAACAGTGTGTAATTGACGCTAGGCCTAACTCCCGGTTTCTACTACTGCTAGTGTGCTGTTAGCCTAGTTTTACAATTGCTTATTTTCCACGAAAACACTGACAGAATTGATTGCGCAGACGAGGAGCCTACAAGTGGTGGTGGAGAGAGGGATGACAGCTCAGATGATGAGTATCTTCCTCCAACATCTTTACGGTGAGCTTTCAACTGTGATTAGTTACCTTTGTCTTTGTCATCCTTTCACACCGTTTTCCCTCAATCTCCATGTTCTTCCTCCCTAGAATGGGTGGTGCACTCAAAGCAGCTCCCTCCTTTGACCCGATGCCAATTTTGCCAGGCCCTGAGGAGGTCCACTGTGAAGAAGACATCATTGGTGTCCGGGCAGCAGTGGTTTATGAGAACTGTTTGAGGCAGCTTGTCAAATTTGTAGCTCTGCCTGTGGACAGATGTACCGGCGTTCTCCAGACAGGTCAAGTGTGTGACAGTGCTGCTCCCTTTCCCACAAACATCTCCTTCAAGGGCACAGCAGTGACTGTGGAATGGGTAAGTCTTGACCAGGAATATCACATCAGAACTATGGTGCAAGACAGAGCTGCTTGAGGCATTCACATTTATTTCTCTCCTCTGACTTTTAGATCTGCCCCAATGGACACTGCCTATGGAGGTGGAACTGTCAACCAATTTTGAAATTTGGTATGCAGGCAGCGGACTTTCTCCTATCAACCAACATCTTACTATCCGGCAATAACTACTACAAAGTTGCGCTCCTGTTCAAATTTATGAACCTGGGCATGGTGAATCCCAACACCTACTTCACCATCCAGGACACATACTGTGTTGGTGCAGTAAAAGACTTCTGGGAAGAGAGGAGGTCTGAGGCCATCAGTCAACTCCAGGGGAAAGATGTGGTTCTCCTAGGTATGTTATTTTGGACACCAGTGTTTGTATGTGTTCATGTCAGGATCCTATGTCAGCGATGTTGTCCGCTAGCATCTGCTTTGTATATCTAAAATCAATAGATCACTGTCATTTTGTAGGTGATGGCCGAAATGACTCACCAGGACACTGTGCACAGTTCTGTAGCTACACCACCATGGAGCTTGAAAGCAAGGCGATAATCCATGTAGCCACAGTAGACAAACGTCAGACACAGTGGAACTCTAACGTCATGGAGAAAGAGGCCTTTATTCAAACTGTGGACAAGCTCTCAAAAGAAGTGAAAGTAGCTGAGATCTGCACGGATGCTCATGTTCAGATTGCAGCCCTTTTGAGTAAGTGGTCATCCGATGGCATGAATGAAAAAAATTTAGAAATGTAGATATTTTCAAAAATAACATGATGCCATGACTGACTCCACAGACCCAGACAAAGGCAGGTATAAGGACCTTGCAATAAACCACAGCCTCGACATGTGACATGGTGCAAAAAACCTGGCAAAAAAAAATTCTGCTGTACGTTTTATGTATGGTCATTCTAATCTGTACTCATCCCATTTCAGTGTCAATGCATTCACACATACCTCAGCAAAGCAATGGCCAGCAAAGCAATGCATCGGATAACATTTGTTCATGGATATGTATTTGTTGTGGTTTTTGTTTCTCCAGGCAGCAAAGATAAAAGGACAATCTGCTCTCCTCAACTGGTTGAAGGACATAGTCAACCATTTCTGGTGGTGTTGCAAGACGGCCGACACAATCGAGCAGTTCCTTGTGAGGAGAATTAATTTTATTCCAATTGTAGCCATAAAAGTCCATGCAGTATGTCGTTATACAATCCTCCTGTTTTGTATTTTTTGTTTTATTTTGCTCAGGCACATTGGGTTGGAATGCTCCATCATGTTTGCAACATCCACACCTGGGAATTGGGAAGCTGCCAACATGATCATCTTGGAGACCAGCAGGTCAAGCAGTGGATCGAGAGGGATTCCAAGAGTCAAAAGGCACTTGTGCAGATCATCCTAAATAAACGCTGGCAGAAGAATGTGCATAAATATCTGCGCTTCAGGTAATGTGTGAGGACATACATTTTTTATTACGTTTTACAGAGCTCTACACCATGTAGGTCTTTTAGACTTCTCTCACTAAAGGTTTTCATTCATACAGATCAACAGCACACCTGGAATCCTTCCAAAATGTCATTCTTATGTATGCCAGCAAGCGTCAAGCCTTCTCTTGGCGAGTGTATGAGGCAAGAGTTCTCCTTGCAGCACTGGACTACAATTTCCACCGCAACCGACCAGCAATGAGGAATGCCGAGGGCAAACCAATGTAGGTTTGCAACATTTTTTTTTTCTCATTGTAAAGCACACCTACATACATGCACTCGTTCAGAAATGTTGTTCACAAGTAACTACACATTCACGTCAGTTCAGCAGTTTGTCCCAATGTCATGAGCAAATGTCCTGTAGTTATGTTTGTTTGTGTTTTTTAGTTTCAGACGGAAATACAACAAAAATGCAAGAAGGTACAGTGTGTACGCACTGAAATCCGAAAAGAGCTATGGATACATTCCGGACCTGCAAGCAAAAGTCGTCAAGGCAAGACTGGCGATGGGAGTCGGGATGCCCCGAACCAGGACAATGGCAGAAGATGACCCCAGAAAGCTAGGTCTTGTGCCACCTATCCATCCACCACCGATTTCGCAACTATTACAGATGCAAGTCAGCCGAGGTCTTGGTATGTGTCGTGTGCATCCTTTCATTTAGAGCCCAGTCACTTGTGTGTACTTGTCTAATTGCACTGCACTTCTTTCACAAAATCAGCTCTCGATGCAGCTACAGACAAACAATGATGACCATGGCCATCATGACACAGGTGAAACCAATACCTGCTGAATTTGGGATGTGCAAATCCCTTTCACTCAACATGGCACTACAGTGATGTATAGTATTGAATAAATGTAAATAGTATGTAAATAGTAATAAATCTGCATTACAGTTGTCCACTGTGGTTGTTTCTCATTTTACTTCAAATATTACATTTCTGCTCACAGTTACTGGTTAGGCCTACTAAGTGTACCTTCTTTATCCTATGTCATTATTATGCAAGACAAACAACACTGACCGTGTTAGTCAACAACAAATATTTTATTCCAATATTACAAAAACCATGGAAACTATGTACACAATTACATTCCTGGGACATACCCAGTGTATTGTCCCTGAGGGTCAGGAAATTTGTCCCTTATTTTGGAAACACAGCAGCTTGGGATCACTCTTCGGTTTCCTTGGCCCAGTGACCCGTGTTGCCAGAAAATGAAGTGCCGGTATGCAGCATACCTGTACTCCCTGTTGTCGTCACCTGGTTCCCTAATCTGGCCTAACACTGTGATGTCTGCTCTGTACTGCCGGTGGATCCTCAGGACGCCTTCATCCAAACAGTACAGTTTAAAATGTTGCAGAAGGCTTACACAGTGGACAGGGTCTTGGCCACAGCATTTGCGCTCTGCATCTGTTGGCATATCTGTACAATTCCCACAGGTGCACCATGGTAGTCCTGGGACCTCTACAGGTGTGGGGTGACCATGACGTCGTCGGTGTTCGAACAAGGCATCAAACACTAGCCCTGGCTGCCTTGCCAAAAGTTGAGAGGCAAGATGGCGGAGGTCCTCCAGGCTCATGCCCTGCAGAAGGTGCTGGAAAGAAACAAAAAATGATGTGATCAGTTGTAAGGCTACATAGGTTGAATGTTAGTGGGGTGGATATAAAAAAAAAAAAAGCTGTGTGAATGATCAAGGTTTTACCAATGAAGGTAAGAGAAGCTGATTAATTGTATGGCAATATAATTATAAAAACAAATAATATCCGATGAATAGGAGAATAAGGCTGTTGTTATGATAAGGGTATTTACAAGATGTATATGGCTGAAAATACTATGGTGCACGTTATTCTACTATTAAACCGTGCCCTACGCAAACCTCTGTTTCTTCTCTTCTCTGAGTTCGGAGCTCCTCCACTCTCCCCTCGTCCTCTCTCGAAAACGCCAATCTCCGGGACCTTGTAGCGGTTCCGACACTCAATGACGTAGACGTTGTACGTCTTTGTCGTGGGATGGCTCCGGTTCTCTCCGCGGCAGCTCGGCTGGTTTGGGGGCCCTCTGTTCGTTCCTCTTGCCTTGCTTGCCCTGCTCCTACCGCATGCGATTCACCTCTGCCTCTCTGTCCTCTCCCTCTCCCTCTCCCCCTCCCTCGTCCCGTCTCTACTGTCGTCGAGTCTTCGGATGATGATCGCTGACTCTATGCAGAGAGGGGAAAAAATGCACCCGAGTCTTGAATACCTTGTATATTCGACATAGCAAACACATAGCGCATTGAATAAAAACTAACTAGTGACATTAGCTTGTTGTCATTACACAGTTGCTAGTTGGTGTTAGCCATGAAAATTAAAATTTGATACATTTCACGATTAAATGTAACAAACATAGCTAACATCAACAAGAGAGTTTGTAGTACTCAACAAATATTTAGATGACATTTCTCAATTAATAAAAATTAAACAAACAAACCTGATCGCCGGAGGGACAGCTAGATGAAGTTGTGGATGACATATCGGCTGAAGTCTAGGCTTTTGAAGCGTGAAGGCTACCGTAGCTGTAATACGTACTTTGAACTGCGTGGCGCGAGAGAGTTGATTGCAATATATAATATCAACGCTAGATGGGAGAAATTCTTACACATTGTCCCTTTAAATACACAGACTAATTACCAACCCAAGACAGGTGAGGGAACAAGACACAGGTGAACACAATGGGGCAATCAAGCCAGGGAGGCAGTGCTTAGTCGCGGCTGGCCTTGGCCTTTCCTACCCTGGGACCGACTGGGAAGGCACCGCTGGTCGGGGCTGGTCTTGGTCTTTCCTAGGTCTGGACACCCATCGCTGAGGATAGCTGCATTGGGGGACCGTGGAGGCAGTGCTTTGTCACGGCTGGCCTCGGTCCTTCGTGACCCCAGTTTTCTGCTAGTTCATCTGGACCCAACAGAGGACAAGAACCAAGCTCCGGCCCTGATTGGCCAAACCAGGGCTACCTAGCGGTGTTAACAACTGGTTTGTGCTGGTCAGCACCTCCTGACGTCCCCAAACTCAAACACCAAGATGGGTGGGAGGAGGGGGCTTGGAGGAGGGCTACCAGGAGCGGAGCAGGGAACGTCAGGCGGCACCCCTCTGGAGGCCGGCAGCGGTGGCGCGGGCCCTCCGGAGGCCAGCGGCGGGGGCGCGGGCCTTCCGGAGGCCGGCGGTGAAGGCAGAACCCCTTGGACTCATGAAATGCCGCTGGGACAAGGGCCTCAGGGGAGGCTGAGGCTGCAGAATCTGGGGGCGGAGTCTCTGGAGCGGCTGCAGTCCCCGGGGGCGGAATCTCTGGAGCGGCTGCAGACTCAGGGGGCGGAGTCTCTGGAGCGGCTGAAGTCTCCGGGGGCGGAGCGGCTGCAGACTCAGGGGGCGGAGCCTCCGGAGTGGCTGCAGTCTCCGGGAGCGGCGTCGGACAGACGGCCACCTCCGTGCGTGGAGCGGGCGTCGGCCGGACGGCCACCTCCGTGCGTGGAGCGGGCGTCGGCCGGACGGCCACCAGAGTGCGTGGAGCGGGCGTCGGCCGGACGGCCACCTGCTTGCGAGGAGCGGGCGTCGGCCGGACGGCCTCCAGCGTGCGAGGAGCGGGCGTCGGCCGGACGGCCACCAGAGTGCGAGGAGCGGGCGTCGGCCGGACGGCCACCAGAGTGCGAGGAGCGGGCGTCGGACGGACGGCCACCAGAGTGCGAGGAGCGGGCGTCGGATGGACGGCCACCTGCGTGTCTGGAGCGGGCGTCTGCCAAACGGCCACCTGCGTGCGTGGAGCGGGCGTCGGCCGGACGGCCACCTCCGTGCGTGGAGCGGGCGTCGGCCGGACGGCCACCAGAGTGCGTGGAGCGGGCGTCGGCCGGACGGCCACCTGCTTGCGAGGAGCGGGCGTCGGCCGGACGGCCACCAGAGTGCGAGGAGCGGGCGTCGGCCGGACGGCCACCAGAGTGCGAGGAGCGGGCGTCGGACGGACGGCCACCAGAGTGCGAGGAGCGGGCGTCGGATGGACGGCCACCTGCGTGTCTGGAGCGGGCGTCGGCCGAACGGCCACCTGCGTGCGTGGAGCGGGCGTCGGCCGGACGGCCACCTCCGTGCGTGGAGCGGGCGTCGGCCGGACGGCCACCAGAGTGCGTGGAGCGGGCGTCGGCCGGACGCCGGGGGCGGAGCCTCCGGAGTGGCTGCAGTCTCCGGGAGCGGCGTCGGACAGACGGCCACCTCCGTGCGTGGAGCGGGCGTCGGCCGGACGGCCACCTCCGTGCGTGGAGCGGGCGTCGGCCGGACGGCCACCAGAGTGCGTGGAGCGGGCGTCGGCCGGACGGCCACCTGCTTGCGAGGAGCGGGCGTCGGCCGGACGGCCTCCAGCGTGCGAGGAGCGGGCGTCGGCCGGACGGCCACCAGAGTGCGAGGAGCGGGCGTCGGCCGGACGGCCACCAGAGTGCGAGGAGCGGGCGTCGGACGGACGGCCACCAGCGTGCGAGGAGCGGGCGTCGGCCGGACGGCCACCAGAGTGCGAGGAGCGGGCGTCGGCCGGACGGCCACCAGAGTGCGAGGAGCGGGCGTCGGACGGACGGCCACCAGAGTGCGAGGAGCGGGCGTCGGATGGACGGCCACCTGCGTGTCTGGAGCGGGCGTCTGCCAAACGGCCACCTGCGTGCGTGGAGCGGGCGTCGGCCGGACGGCCACCTCCGTGCGTGGAGCGGGCGTCGGCCGGACGGCCACCAGAGTGCGTGGAGCGGGCGTCGGCCGGACGGCCACCTGCTTGCGAGGAGCGGGCGTCGGCCGGACGGCCACCAGAGTGCGAGGAGCGGGCGTCGGCCGGACGGCCACCAGAGTGCGAGGAGCGGGCGTCGGACGGACGGCCACCAGAGTGCGAGGAGCGGGCGTCGGATGGAGGGCCACCTGCGTGTCTGGAGCGGGCGTCGGCCGAACGGCCACCTGCGTGCGTGGAGCGGGCGTCGGCCGGACGGCCACCTCCGTGCGTGGAGCGGGCGTCGGCCGGACGGCCACCTCCGTGCGTGGAGCGGGCGTCGGCCGGACGGCCACCAGAGTGCGTGGAGCGGGCGTCGGCCGGACGGCCACCTGCTTGCGAGGAGCGGGCGTCGGCCGGACGGCCTCCAGCGTGCGAGGAGCGGGCGTCGGCCGGACGGCCACCAGAGTGCGAGGAGCGGGCGTCGGCCGGACGGCCACCAGAGTGCGAGGAGCGGGCGTCGGACGGACGGCCACCAGAGTGCGAGGAGCGGGCGTCGGATGGACGGCCACCTGCGTGTCTGGAGCGGGCGTCGGCCGAACGGCCACCTGCTTGCGTGGAGCGGGCGTCGGCCGGACGGCCACCTGCGTGCGTGGAGCGGGCGTCTTCTTCCGAGTCTTCTGTCAGGGAGTTGCGGAGGGGTTGGACCCAAGTGCAGAGAGGCGAGGCAGGCAGGAATACTATTGCTCTTTTAATTGCAAACTAAGCACGGATACGGGAACAGACAGACAACAACTCACGTGAACGACGACAACACCAAACAACTACGAGACTCGGACAACGACGACACCAAACACGACGAGACTCGGCCCAAGACTGAACAGAAGACAGGACTTAATTACACAGACTAATTACCAACCCAAGACAGGTGAGGGAACAAGACACAGGTGAACACGATGGGGCAATCAACCAGGAGGGAATCAGGACACAGGGGAAACACAGAGCAAACCAATGAATAACCAGACAACACAGATACAGACCATGAGAAGGGGAAACAGAGCAAACCAATGAAAACAATAGAACACAGACACAGATCATGACACCTTTCCTATGTCTCTCTCTTTCTCTCTCTCTCTCTCTCTCTCTCTCTCTCTCTTTCTATCTCTCCACATATACTAAATAATTTCTCTCTGTTGTTAAAAAAGAAATGAACATTCTGACTACAGTTGGCCCGTGTGATTCACATGTTGGCTGACATGAAACTTCATCTGACCAACAAACACACATTACCTCACCCAGTCGCACACTGTCCTGGTTTGTCTGTGATACTATGTGTTTTGGTGTGTGTTGGTGTGTGTCAGTGTGAGTTGGTGTAAGTGAGTGTTTTATTGTGTGTTGGTATGTGTGAGTGTGTTAGTGTGTGTTGGTGTGTGTCAGTGTGAGTTGGTGTAAGTGAGTGTGTGATTGTGTGTTGGTATGTGTGAGTGTGTTAGTGTGTGTTGGTGTGTGTTGTGTGTTAGTGTGTGTTGTTGTGTGTTAGTGTGTGTTGTTGTGTGTTAGTGTGTGTTGTTGTGTGTTGTTGTGTGTTGGTGTGTGTTGTTGTGTGTTGGTGTGTGTTGGTGTGTGTTGTTGTGTGTTGTTGTGTGTTAGTGTGTGTTGGTGTGTGTTAGTGTGTGTTGGTGTGTGTTGTTGTGTGTTGGTGTGTGTTAATGTGTGTTGGTGTGTGTGAGTGTGTGTTGGTGTGTGTGTGAGTGTATGTTGGTGTGTGAATGTGTGTTGGTGTGTGTTAGTGTTTGTTGGTGTGTGTTGGTGTATGACGGTGTGTGTTAGTGTGTGTTGGTGTGTGTTAGTGTGTGTTGGTGTGTGTTAGTGTGTGTTAGTGTGTGTTGGTGTGTGTGAGTGTGTGTTGGTATGTGTTGGTGTGTGTTGGTGTGTGTGAGTGTGAGTTGGTGTGTGTTGTTGTGTGTTAGTGTGTGTTAGTGTGTGTTGGTGTGTGTTGCTGTGTGTTAGTGTGTGTGAATGTGTGTTGGTGTGTGTTGTTGTGTGTTGGTGTGTGTTAGTGTGTGTGAGTGTGTGTTGGTGTGTGTGTGAGTGTGTGTTGGTGTGTGTTGGTGTGTGTTGGTGTGTGTTAGTGTGTGTTGGTGTGTGTTGTTGTGTGTTGGTGTGTGTTAATGTGTGTTGGTGTGTGTGAGTGTGTGTTGGTGTGTGTGTGAGTGTGTGTTGGTGTGTGAATGTGTGTTGGTGTGTGTTAGTGTTTGTTGGTGTGTGTTGGTGTATGTCGGTGTGTGTTAGTGTGTGTTGGTGTGTGTTAGTGTGTGTGGGTGTGTGTGAGTGTGTGTTAGTGTGTGTTGGTGTGTGTTAGTGTGTGTTGGTGTGTGTGAGTGTGTGTTGGTATGTGTTGGTGTATGTTGGTGTGTGTTGGTGTGTGTGAGTGTGAGTTGGTGTGTGTGTTGGTGTGTGAATGTGTGTTGGTGTTTGTTGCTGTGTGTTGTTGTGTGTTGGTGTGTGTTGGTGTGTGTTAGTGTGTGTTGGTGTGTGTTGTTGTGTGTTGGTGTGTGTTAATGTGTGTTGGTGTGTGTGAGTGCGTGTTGGTGTGTGTGTGAGTGTGTGTTGGTGTGTGAATGTGTGTTGGTGTGTGTTAGTGTTTGTTGGTGTGTGTTGGTGTATGTTGGTGCGTGTTACAGACAGACAGACAGACAGACAGACATACTTTATTGATCCCTGAGGGAAATTGTCTTCGTGACAAAACTCCAGTTGAAAAAAGAGGACACTCTACGTATAGTAGAGTGTTAGAAAATATAAATATAAATATATAAGGAGACCTAAATAAAAATATAAAACCTATGTAAAAATAAAAGTATAAACCTATGTACAAATATAATGTAACCTATGTAACAAAATATATAAAAATGTACATCAAGAAATGATAATATACATAAATGTACATACATCCAGGCATACACTACAAGGTAATAGCATACACTAGGATGTAGCATGTCGGATTTTTGTAAAAACCAGTTGTGCAGAGATGACCAGATGACCAGTTGTGTAGTAAATCACAGTCATGCAGTGAAATGACCAGTTATGTAGTGATATTACAGTGAAATGAAATGACAGTCATGTAATAAGATATAGTGTAGTGGACCAATTATGCAGACGACAGTGACAAATTGTACAGTTTGATGACCACAGGCAGGAATGATTTCCTATGTCGCTCTGTGGTGCATCTAGGTGAGAGGAGTCTTCTGCTGAAGGTACTCCTCCGCTGAGCTAGGGTGGAAAAGAGAGGGTGAGAGGCATTGTCCATGATAGTCCGTAGCCTGGACAGCATCCTCCTATCTGCCACGGTAGTCAGAGTGTCCAATTCCTCACCCACAACATCACCAGCCCTCTTGATGAGTCTATTGAGTCTATTGGTGTCCGCGACCCTCATCCCACTGCCCCAGCATGTGACAGCGAAGAAGATCGCACTGGCAACCACAGACTCGTAGAACATCCTCAGCATTGTCCTACAGATGTTGAAGGACCTTAGCCTCCTAAGAAAAAATAGTCGGCTTTGGCCCTTCTTATAGATAGCCTCTGTGTTCCTGGTCCAGTCCAACTTGTTGTTGAAGTACACCCCCAGGTACTTGTACTCCTCAACAATGTCGACAGGAACCCCCTGGATGAACACAGGGCCCACCGGTGTTTTGACCCTCCTTAGGTCCACAATGAGCTCCTTTGTCTTGGTAGCATTGAGCTGTAGATGGTTCAGCTCACACCAAGAGACAAAGTTGCCCACAACAGTCCTATAAGTGTGTGTTGGTGTGTGTTAGTGTGTGTTGGTGTGTGTGAGTGTGTGTTAGTGTGTGTTGGTGTGTGTGAGTGTGTGTTAGTGTGTGTTGGTGTGTGTTAGTGTGTGTTGGTGTGTGTGAGTGTGTGTTGGTATGTGTTGGTGTGTGTTGGTGTATGTTGGTGCTTGTTGCTGTGTGTTGCTGTGTGTTGGTGTGTGTTGGTGTGTGTTGGTGTGTGTGTGTTTGTGTTGGTGTGTGAGTGTGTGTTGGTGTTTGAGTATGTGTTGGTGTGTGTGAGTGTGTGTTGGTGTGTGTGTGAGTGTGTGTTGGTGTGTGAATGTGTGTTGGTGTATGTTGGTGTGTGTTAGTGTGTGTTAGTGTGTGTTGGCGTGTGTTGGTGTGTGTTGGTGTGTGTTAGTGTGTGTTGATGTGTGTGTGTTAGTGTGTGTTGGTGTGTGTTGGTGTGTGTGTGTTTGTGTTGGTGTGTGAGTGTGTGTTGGTGTTTGAGTATGTGTTGGTGTGTGTGAGTGTGTGTTGGTGTGTGTGTGAGTGTGTGTTGGTGTGTGAATGTGTGTTGGTGTATGTTGGTGTGTGTTAGTGTGTGTTAGTGTGTGTTGGCGTGTGTTGGTGTGTGTTGGTGTGTGTTAGTGTGTGTTGGTGTGTGTGTGTTGGTGTGTGTTAGTGTGTGTTGCTGTGTGTTAGTGTGTGTTGGTGTGGGTTAGTGTGTGTTGGTGTGTGTGAGTGTGTGTTGGTGTGTGTGTGAGTGTGTGTTGGTGTGTGAATGTGTGTTGGTGTGTGTTGCTGTGTGTCTGTGTGTGTTGGTGTGTGTTGGTGTGTGAGTGTGTGTTGGTGTATGAGTGTGTGTGGTGGTGTGTTTGTCTATGTTGGTGTGTGTGAGAGTGTGTGTTTGTGTTGGTGTGTGAGTGTGTGTTGGTGTTTGAGTATGTGTTGGTGTGTTTGAGTGAGTGTTGGTGTGTGTAGGTATGTGTGAGTGTCTGCTGGTATTTGTACGCGTGTGTTGGTGTGTGACTGTGTGTTGGTGTGTATCTTGGTGGATGTGAGTGTGTGTTGTTGTTGTGTGTGTGTGTGTTGGTGTGTGTGTAACTGTGTGTGAGTGTGTCTTGGTGTGTGTGAGTGTGTGTTGGTGTATGTTGTGTTGGTGTGTGTATTGGTGTGTGTGAGTGTGTGTGTGAGTTGGTATCTGTGAGCATGCGTGGATGTGGGTTGTGTGAGTGTGTGTTGGCGTATGTGGGTGTGTGTTAGTGTGTGTTAGTGTGTGTTGGTGTATGTTGGTGTGTGTTGGTGTGTGAGTGTGTGTTGGCGTATGTGAGTGTGTGTTGATATGTGTGAGCATGCGTGGGTGTAGGTTGGTGTGTGAGTGTGTGTTGGCGTACGTGTTGGTGTGTGAGTGTTTGTTGGCGTATGTGGGTGTGTGTTTGTTTGTGGAGCTGGTGCGCCCAAACGAGCGTGAGGGCCTCCTTCTCAATTACTGAATAATTTAATTGGTAGCTCTTGAATTTTCGTGAAAAGAAACATACGTGATGTTCCACGCCAGTGTCATTTTCTTGTATCAACACAGCTCCAGCGCCCACGTTCTCACACCTGAAAGGCATCACCGACCCCCTCCTGGACCCCCTGTAGTTTGCCTACAGAGCCAACAGGTCTGTAGACGATGTAGTCAACTTGGCCTTCCACTTCATCCTCCAGCATCTGGACTCCGCAGGAACCTACGCCAGGATCCTGTTTGTGGATTTCAGCTCTGCTTTCAATGCCGTCATCCCGGCTCTGCTTCAGGAGAAGCTCTCCCTTAGAAGCTCTCCCTTAGCCTAGTGTGCCTGACTCCACCTGCAGGTGGATTACAGACTTCCTGTCTGACAGGAAGCAGCATGTGAAGCTGGGAAAACGCATCTCCGACTCGCAGACCATCAGCACCGGTTCCCCCCAGGGCTGTGTTCTTTCTCCTCTGCTCTTCTCCCTGTACACAAACAGCTGCACCTCCAGTCACCAGTCGGTCAAGCTTCTGAAGTTTGCGGATGACACCACCCTCATCGGACTCATTTCTGATGGTGATGAGTCTGACTACAGATGGGAGGTAGACCATCTGGTGACATGGTGCAGCCTAAACAACCTAGAGCTCAATGCTCTAAAGACAGTGGAGATGGTTGTGGACTTCAGGAAGTACTCAGCCTCACCTGCCCCCATCACCTTCTGCGACTACACAATTGACACTGTGGAGTCTTTCCGCTTCCTGGGAACTGTCATCTCCCAGGATCTCAAGTGGGAGCTGAACATCAGCTCCCTCATCAAGAAAGCCCAGCAGAGGATGTACTTCCTGAGGCAGCTGAAGAAATTCAACTTGCCCAGGACAATGATGGTGCACTTCTACTCCTCCATCATCGAGTCCATCCTTACCTCCTCCATCACCATCTGGTTCGCTGCTGCCACCGCCAAGAACAAGGGCAGACTGCAGCGCATCATTCGGTCTGCAGAGAAGGTGATTGGCTGCAATCTGCCGTCGCTCCAGGACCTGTACACCTCCAGGACCCTGAGGCGTGCAGGTAAGATTATGGCTGACCCCTCCCAACCCGGTCACAAACTCTTTGCGGCACTCTCCTCTGGCAGGAGGCTGCTGTCCATCAGGACCAAAACCTCAAGGCACAAGAACAGTTTTTTCCCGTCTGCCACTAGCCTTGTCAAGAAGGCCCGGAGCCCCCCCTGACACTGACTCTCTCCCTTCCCCCACACAGTCCTACATGCTACATTACAGTTTTTTCTGATTGCTAAAGTTCAATTTTCACAACTTTGGCTGCTTTTGCAAAACTCTACACACGACTACAAGAACTTCACACCAATCTAGCAAAGCATTGTAGATACATTGCAAAATCAAACTAAGGTTGAAAAATGCTATACACCTTTGTAAAAATTGCATTTTTGTGTCAAATCATTCACACAAACTAGCATTGTAATTAACACGCCCACACTGCAACTACACACAAATGGTATAAATGATACACACATTTGGCTTGTGCTTTTCTTTGCATAATGTAAATCAATTTTACATCATACTTTTGTCATGAATACCTTTGATATAAACACATAGGGAATCACACTTCAATCATGGATGTTTATTTACATTCACCAAAACAAACTAAAATTACATGTAAATCAAAACACAAGAAAACTCAATACAAGTGTACTGAAAACAAAAGGAAGTTACTGAACATCCATATGCCTTGCTGGATCTGGCCACAAAAAGATTTCATCAACATCACATGCTATGTCTTCAAGTGCAAGACAGCGGGGAAAGTATCGCCTTGCATGGCGTATCCAGCCCTGACATGCTGCCTGGTCAATATCCCCACATGCCTCCTCCATTGCCTGTAGCAGGGCCATACGCTGCTGGGGATTACGCTCATAGACCCTCCATCGCCAGGCAGAGAAGAACTCCTCGATGGCATTGAGGAAAGGAGAGTAAGGTGAGAGGTTGAGGATAGTGAAATGTGGATGACCCTGACACCAGTTACGGACTGCAGCAGATCTGTGAAAGCTGACGTCCCATATTACGACATATCTGGTTTGTTGTGGTCGACGTGCATTTGTGAGAATGGCATTTAGCTGGTTGAGGAATGCGATGATGAGGTCTGTCTTGTACGGGCCCAGTGTGGCATGATGGTGAAGGACACCGTTCTGGCTGATCGCAGCACACATTGTTATGTGGCCCCCCTCTGCCCTGGCACATTTGTAATGGCACGCTGTCCGATGACATTCCTGCCCAGTCTTCTTGTTTTAGTGAGGTTGAACCCTGCCTCATCCACAAATATGAGCTCATGGCCCATGGCATCTGCCTCTAGCGCCATTACTCTCTGAAAAAGAAAAAAAAAAAGAAAATAAATGCACTTCAGTATGGAAAAGGACCATGTATACACTTCTGAATTCAACACCAATACTGTTGCTTACCTGCACATATTCACAACGCAGTTGCTTTACTCGTTCTGAATTCCTTTCAAAGGGCACTCTGTAGACCTGCTTCATGCGAATTTTGTTTCTGTCAAGTAAGCGTGATATTGCTGAGATGCTCACAGTATTTACATTTGCAAAAGTTGTGTCATCTTCAATTACATGCTGCTGAATTTCACGCAGCATTGTTCGCCATCACCATATTCACATTGTGGATCTCCTGCTCAGGTGTGAACAGTCTTTCTCTGCCCCCAGCTCTCGGAATTCTAGCAATTCTGTAAAGTAGCAATGCCATCATTTGTACATTACTGTATTTTACATATTACAGAAGTATACATATTGTCTAACATGTACACTGTATTTCTATGTACAGATTGCAAGTAGGCCTATACTGCAATGTTGAAATGAAGTATGAAATGTATAGAGTATGAAATGACTCTACATACCGGTTCTCAGTGTGAAATGTTCTGATTATGCTTGCTACAGTGTAGCGGCTCAGATTGGGTTGAACCCTTTCTCCAGCTTCCCTGTAGCTCATGCCATGGTTGATGACATGGTCAAACAATGTGGCCCTTATGTCATCTGTAATTATGTGTAAGTGTGTTACATGTGAAGCATCATGTCAAGAGAGGCAGAACTAATAGTTGGAGTCCCTCAAGGCTCCATATTAGGGCCTCTGTTATTTACCATCTACATAAATTATATCTGTAGAAATGTAGATGCAGCAGTACACCTCTATGCAGATGACCCCATTATTTATGGCACTGCTAAATCTCCATATGAGTCATTAGAGAAAATGCAGGATGCGTTTACAATTCTACAAAAGAATCTACTAAATTTAAAATTGGTACTAAATTCCAAGAAGACACAAATCATGTTGTTTACACAATCTAGTCAAGGTACAGAACTTGCCTGAAGTTGTCACCTTAGTATTGTTTTTAAAACATCGGCCGTACAAACTAAATTTGGTCAAATTGCCTTCAGTTACAATGCCCCTTCAACCTGGAATGCTCTGCAGAAACAGATGAAGTTAGGCACTTTTATTTCACTTAATAATTTTAAATTATATATTAAGGAGACCATAAACCATAAGTGTGATTGTGTATAGGCTGCCTTTTCACTCTCTTGTTTTTCTGCCTATGTGGTACTGTTTGTTGCTGGCTGATATGTTCCTATATGTTATATGTATGCCTTTTTATTGTGCTGTGCTGTGTCCATTTCATGCTGCTTTGTATCCTTTGCCTGTACTAATTTATATGTCTGCTTCTTATGTATGTCTATGTCTAATGTTAGTCCACTGCTTGATGTTGGTCCATTGCTTGTCTTTTACCGATGAGGTCACTTTCTCTCTCTCCCTCTCTCTTTTAGCAATTTCTTAGTGATACCTTTCTTGGCCAGGGACCATTTGAAAAAGAGACTGAAGTCTCAATATGACCTCCCTGGTAAAATAATGGATAAATAAAAATGAATAAAAAAAAAAAAAAACTTGCGTTTTGTAGCAGGAACAGGGAACTCATCAATAGCCTCCACTTTGGCATGGATAGGGAGCACTTGTCCTTGCCCCACTACCTTACCCAGGTAGGTCACGGTCGCTCCAGCGAACTCACACTTGGCTAGATTAACCGTGAGCTGTGCCTGTGCAAGGCGCGCAAGGAGCAGTCGCAAGTGCCCCAGATGTGATGACCAGGTACTACTCACAATAACCACATCATCCAAATAAACAGTTACCCCTTCCAACCCAGCTACAACAAGATTCAATAATCTCTGAAACGTCCCTGGGGCATTACGCAACCCAAATGACATGACACGATATGAAAATAACCCTTTAGGCGTGATAAAAGCAGAAACTTCACGAGCCCTCTCAGTTAACAACACTTGTCAATACCCTTTAAGGAGATCTAACTTTGTTACGAATTTGGCTGCCCCGACTTCATCAATACAGTCCTCTATATGAGGTTAAGGAAACGAGTCAGGTTTAGTTACAGCATTTAGCTTGCGATAGTCAGTACAGAAACAAAACGTACCGTCAGATTTAACCAATAAGCATGGCCAGCTCGAGAAAGACCGTTCAGCCAAGTCATTATCGAGCAAATACTGAACCTCTTTGTCCTGGCTTTCTTTTTTCTCGATAGGCACATGAATAAAAACGCTGCCGGATGGGCTCAGCATCCCCTACATCGATATCATGCATCAACAAATCAGTCTGTGTAGGCACATCAGAGAACAACACTTTAAACTCTCCAAGCACATCAGTGAGCTTTTGACTCTGAATCGAATTTAAATGTCTAAGGACAGACGACATGGCTTGCAATGTTTCAGAATTCTTTAACCGTCCTTGTAACACACAATCATCGGCTGTGTTCAACTCCTCACCCTCTGATGCTGCCACCATCAAAGGTCAGTAAAGCGGAGAGGAGCTGTCCACTAGCACCATGGGATCGATCGTTTGCGAAGCGCGCTGTTCCTCACGGTTATAGAAATGGCTTTAAGAGATTGACATGACATTTTTGAGTACTACTCTTCCTACCGGGGGTCGAGATCACATAATTATCATTTGGACCACAATGTAGGACCTTATAGGGCCCGGCGTACTTGACCTGAAACGGTGAGCCAATTAGCAGAAGAAGCGCGAGCACTAGATCACCAACAGCGAACTTTCTGTGTTCAGTGCGATGATCGAACAGTGTTTTCATTTTTTTCTGAGATTCCTCCAACCGTTCCCTAGCCACTCTCCAGGCAGAGGAAAGACGGCGGCGGAACCCCAGAAGATACTCGAATACTTGAATCAGTCCATTGATCATGGAGCACTGAAAATACCCCTCGCACACGGTGTGCAAAAACAAGATAATTCGGACTAAAACCAGTACTTTCATGAGTGACCTCCCTGGCTGCCAACATCAGCCAGGGTAGGACCTCCTCCCAATCGCGATCTAACTCGACACAATACGCATGAAGCAGTGACTTCCAACGTTGAATGAAAGCGCTTCAAAGCACCTTGGCTCCGAGTGTGATAAGCGGTTGCCAGATTTTGCTTTATTCCCAATTGTTTGAGAACGTCTTTGAACAATTTGGACGTAAAGTTACTCCCACAGTCAGATTGAATGACTTTATGCAACCCGAATGTCGAAATGAACTGACTAATTGCTTTAACAATTGCTTTTGTGTTAATAGAACGCAATGGAAAAACAGCTGGGTAGCGAGTGCTCTGGCACATAACCGTGAGCAGATACTCACAACCTGTTTTAGAGCAAGGGAGAGGCCCAACATTGTCAACAGTGGGGCAGCCAGCCTACTGGTTAGGGCTTTGGATTTGTAACCGGAGGGTGGCCGGTTCGAACCCCGACCAGTGCGCATGGCTGAAGTGCCCTTGAGCAAGGCACCTAACCCCTCACTGCTCCCCGAGCGCCGCCGCTGTTGCAGGCAGCTCACTGCATCGGGTTTAAGTGTGTGCTTCACCTCACTGTGTGCTTCACCATCACTGTGTTCTGAGTGTTCCACTAATTCACGATTGGGTTAAATGCAGAAGACCAAATTTCCCTCACGGGATCAAATCAGTAATTCTTCTTCTTCTTCTTTGTCAATGATGAGGTGTTCAAATGGTTGACTCACTGTCGGAATCAGACGCAAAGGAGCAGGCTTCAAAATCACATTGGGTTTACCTGTCAGTTGGCGCGTTTTGCATGTTTTTACAAAACTGGCAACGTCACGCTTAACTCGCGGCCAGTGGAAGTAGTGCAAAAGGCGGTCATATGTTTTCTGTACACCAGCGTGGCCAGCGAGCTTCTCATGAGCGGTTTCAAGTACCAACGGACAAAATTTAACAGGCACCACCACCTGGACAATTGGATCACCATCAAAACAGTCGGCGTGAGGAGACCATTTCCTCAATAACACGCCGTCTTTTATGAAGTAGCCCCCCGTTTTGTTCCAAATTTCATTGTTCACATTAACAAGTTCAAACAGCGATTGCAAGGTCTGATCTGCTTTTTGCTCTTCCGCCAATTCCTCACATGAAGCAGAGACAGCATAATCAGCGAGCGAAAAATACTTTTCAGATTTAGTTGACTGTACTTTGTCAGTTTCCGTCTTCTGACTGGCAGAGCGAGTAACTACACATGCGGTAAACACCATTTGGTACTTTTGCGCACTCTCATCGGTGGACAGCGGCTCTTCAGTAACAACCAGAGGAGAAGACTTATCTGACCAGATGTGTCTACCTGCCAGCTGGTTCCCAAGAACCAATGAGATACCCTCGATAGGTAGAGCAGGCCGAACACCAAGCTCTACGTCACCCTGTATTAGCTTACACTCAAGGGAGACTGTAGGTATATAAAATCTTAGCTGGGATCTTTTTGTTGTCTTGATCTGTGATGTAATAAGGGATGTGGGGGTTTGTTTCCTGCAGACATTGCAGAGGAATGCAAGACAATATAATTTAAATGCATTTTCTTTCCATTGATCTCCTGACCTAAGGCACAGATGAAGGGGGATTGTTGGTTTTCACGATGTCATATCCTGACCCACTCCAAACCTTTGGGGAAACGGGGTGAAGGGGGAAGTATGGATGAATGACTTTTATTTTACTTAGTAATTCACTGACCTCCTCCGAGCCCCCTAAGGGTCAGGGAATCACACCGATGTAAGTGAGGAAAAAATATGTGGAAATAATTGTATTACTTTATAATGTAATTGTCATAACATGTTTGGTATCATTTTCATTGTCACTATAAGTGTAGTAAAAAGGTATTGTCTCATTAGGCAATTAGATGGGTATCATACAGAACTTAGAGTTTAAGATTCCCAATGCATAGTAAATTAGGTAACGCCCAAATCTGCTTCACAGAGCAGCCACACACTGGAGGAGCAACATCCTCTCCACGTCTGACCAACCGTGCGCTTTGGCTACCCGCTCTAACAACTGAAAGAAAGTATCCACATCTGCTTCTCTAAATGGTGGAACTAAACAAATATTTTTCCCCACGTTCAAATTAGGCGCAGGTGGATGGCCACCTGGAATTCTGCCATCTCACATCAGATTTACGCGTTGTTGCTCTTGATTGAGACATATTTTTTCAAGTTCATGCATGAGACGCATCTTCTCAATCTCCATAGATTGTAGGAGACAAGTTTTCTCAAGCTCTGTCTCACGCTGCATTACAAGCAGAGCCTTGAGGAGAGGGAGGAGAGGGCTGACATAGTGTCCGTGATTACGAATTTTCCAGAGCTGTTTAAAGATGTTCCAACAATAACCAACATATTAGAGCATGACATCAATGTTGGTACAGCAGCACCCATATAGGGTCTACCCAAAAAAACGTGCAATATTAAAACAAGAAGTAGATTACATGGTAGCCAATAACAACGCTACTCCTAGCTCAGCCCATGGAGCTCGCCGTGTCTTCTTGTTGGTAAGCCTGATGGGTCGTACCATTTTTGACTATAGGCGGGTTGTAGGAGCAGTAAGTGAATAAACGCGCATTCTTGCATAGTGTCACAATAATGTTCTTTATTGCATAACAGCAACAACAAAATAAATAAAACTCATCTTAAACAGAAAACTCGCTTTGTGTCGAAATGCGGTTAAAGAATAGTTTGCCCTTCCGCTCTTTAGCCAAACACACATCTCCACCTGTGTGCAGGTGATGTATACATATAGAGTTAACACTGCGTCATCATCCATAGAGTTAACACCCCCTGACCTCATCACTGCATCATCATCCATAGAGTTAACACCCCCTGACCTCATCACTGCATTATCATCCATAGAGTTAACACCCCCTGACCTCATCACTGCATTATCATCCATAGAGTTAACACCCCCTGACCTCATCACTGCATCATCATCCATAGAGTTAACACCCCCTGACCTCATCACTGCGTCATCATCCATAGAGTTAACACCCCCTGACCTCATCACTGCATCATCATCCATAGAGTTAACACCCCCTGACCTCATCACTGCGTCATCATCCATAGAGTTAACACCCCCTGACCTCATCACTGCGTCATCATCCATAGAGTTAAAACCCCCTGACCTCATCACTGCGTCATCATCCATAGAGTTAACACCCCCTGACCTCATCACTGCGTCATCATCCATAGAGTTAACACCCCCTGACCTCATCACTGCGTCATCATTCATAGAGTTAACACCCCCTGACTGACTGGCCTGCACTCTGTGAGCCTCACGGGGAGGACATTGATGGGCTCACTGAGTGCATCACGGACTACATTAACTTCTGTGTGGACTGCTATGTCCCTGCGTTGACAGTCACCTATAACATAACAAACCTTGGATCACCAAGGACATCAAAGCCATCCTGAACGCTAAGAAAAGGGTCAGAGAGGGCAACCAGGCTGAGCTGAGGAGAGTACAGGGGCTACTCAAGGTTAGAATTAAGGAGGAAAAGAATAGATACAGGAGGAAGCTGGAGAAGAAGCTCCAGCAAAACAACACAAGGGATGTGTGGAGTGGTATGAGAACCATCACGGGTTTCCAGACGACTGGTAGCATGGGGCTGGAGGGTGGGGTGGCTATAACCAATTAATTTAACCTTTTTTTCAATAGGTTTGATACTGCGGCCAATGCCCCTCCCCCACATGACCCTGCCGCTGATGTTGCTGGCAGCCCATCAACTAGTGCCACTCCGCCTCCCCCTCCTTATAGATCACCCTCCTGCCTCTCACCACCTCTATTCACTACCGGACACTTCACACCTCCACCCTGCCCCCCCCCCCCCCCCCCCTCCCCCCCTGCTCTGCATACTGTCCTCCACTTCCTGAGGACCCTATCCCTCCCCCACTGACACCTCTACAGTGTCCTTCACGCCTGAACTGGTGAGAAGACAACTGATTAGACTCCACTCTAGCAAAGCGGCGGGCCCTGATGGTGTGCTCCCCAGGGTACTTAAAGCCTGTGCCCCCCAGCTGTGTGGAGTTCTTAATCATGTCTTCAACCTGAGCCTGCACCTCCAGAAGGTCCCTCTGATGTGGAAGACGTCCTGCCTCGTTCCTGTCCCAAAGACGCTGCGCCCCAGCAGCCCTAAGGACTACAGACCGGTGGCTCTGACGTCACATATCATGAAGATCATGGAGAGGCTTGTCTTGGAGCAGCTCAGGCCTATGGTCAGACCCTTCTCGGACCAGCTGCAGTTCGCCTACCAGCCCCGCCTGGGAGTCGAGGACTGCATCATCTACCTGCTGAAAAAAGTCTACTCGCATCTGGACAAGCCGGCGAGCACTGTGAGAGTCATGTTCTTTGACTTCTCCAGTGCTTTCAACATCTTACGGCCTGGTCTCCTAGGTGAGAAGATGGCGGCGATGCAGGTTGATGCTCCCTTGGTGTCCTGGATTGTTGACTACCTGATGGGCAGACCACAGTTTGTACGTCTACAGAATTGTGGGAACGTCCCACAAGGGACGGTCCTTTCTCCCTTTCTCTTCACCCTCTACACCTCAGACTTCAGCTACTGCACTGAGTCCTGCCACCTTCAGAAGTTTTCTGATGACTCCGCAATAGTTGGCTGTATTGAAGGGGGTGATGAGGGTGAGTATAGGACTGTTGTGGGCAACTTTGTCTCTTGGTGTGAGCTGAACCATCTACAGCTCAATGCTACAAAGACAAAGGAGCTCATTGTGGACCTAAGGAGGGTCAAAACACTGGTGGTCCCTGTGTTCATCCAGGGGGTTCCAGTCGACACTGTTGAGGAGTACAAGTACATGTGGGTGTACTTCAACAACAAGTTGGACTGGACTACGAACACAGAGGCCGTCTACAAGAAGGGCCAAAGCCGACTCTTGAAGGGCCAAAGCCGACCCCCGACTTTTTTCTGAGGAGGCTAAGGTCCTTCAACATCTGCAGGACAATGCTGAGGATGTTCTATGAGTCTGTTGTTGCCAGTGCAATCTTCTTTGCTGTCACATGCTGGGGCAGTGGGATGAGGGTTGCGGACACCAATAGACTCAATAGACTCATCAAGAGGGCTGGTGATGTAGTGGGTGAGGAATTGGACACTCTAACTACCGTGGCAGATAGGAGGATGCTGTCCAGGCTACGGACTATCATGGACAATGCCTCTCACCCTCTCTTTTCCACCCTGGCTCAGCGGACGAGTTCCTTCAGCAGAAGACTCCTCTCACCGAGATGCACCACAGAGCGACATAGGAAATCATTCCTGCCTGTGGTCATCAAACTATACAATCTGTCACTTTCATCACAGTTTTCTGCTGCACAACAGGTTATTCATTCATATTGCATAACTGGTCATTTCTTTTAATTTCACTGCATAACTGGTCATCTCTTTGCACAAATGGTCTTTTTTCCAACATAGAATCTGACAATCACCTCTCAGTGTATGCCTGGTTGTATGTACATTTATGTATATTTCTTTATGTTTGTATATTTTGTATATTGCTTACATAGGTTTATATTTTACATAGGTTTATATTTTATATAGGTTTATTTTACATAGGTTTTTTATTTATTTTATATTTGACATAGGTTTATATTATATATTTATATTCTAACACTTTACTTACGTAGAGTGTCTGTCTCTTCTTCCTTTTGCACTGGAGTATTGTATTGTAACGAATGCAATTTCCCTCAGGGATTATTAAAGTACGTCTGTCTGTCTGTCTTTCTGTCATACTGTCTAATAATTTCTCTCTTTCTGTTGCTGTCTGATATAGACCACCCTCTGCCCCACTATGCTCTCTATACTCAGTGAACTTCTGGCCCTGCACATCTCTGAATTTATTCTCCTGGGTGACTTAAACTGGGACATGACTAACCCCCCAGATTTGGTCTTGCAACAATTTGATGCCCTAAACCTCTTCCAAATTATTTCAGTGCCCACCAGACATAATCTGAAATCTCCTTCATCTGCCACACTGATTGATGTCATCGTCACGAACGCCCCGTCTAATTATAAATCTGGCGTCTTTAGTCAAGATCTGAGTGATCATTGTGCTATTGCCTGCATACGCTCCGGCTCCTCAGTTAAACATCCACCAGTGACTGTAACCAAACGCTCTATGAAGAAGTTTAACCAGGAAGCCTTTCTCCATGACATTACTGCAGTGAACTGGGACAGAATTGATATTTACTCCACTATGGATGCTGCCTGGGCCTACTTTAAGCTGACCTTTAGCCAGATCATCAACACACACGCTCCGCCCATTAAGTTACGGATCAAGGATTGTTTCAGCCCCTGGTTTTCCCATGACTTGGCCACATTAATCCGCCAGAAGAACACCTTATGGCGGAAAGCCCATTTGTCCCAGTCCCCTGCCGACTGGCTTGCCTTTAGGCAGTGCAGAAATAAATGCACTCAGGCGGTCAGAAAAGCTAAAGTCACTCATTTCCTGGACAAATTTGCAACCTGTGGCTCTGATGCTAAGACGTTCTAGAAAACGGTCAAGTCCATGGAAAACAAGCTCACTCCTCCCCATTTTCCAAGTGCAATGACCTTTGGTGACTGTGTGGTCACTGACAAGTCTCACATGGCTTCACTTCTCAACCAACATTTTGTCAACTCAGCCCATATCTTCTCTGCTAAGTCCCCCAGTGCTGCCCCACCACATTCACCTACAACTTCCAGCTCTGACACCTTCTCATTTAGACCCATCCTGACCTCGGAGGTTTTAGAGGAGCTCACCAAACTGGACTCTAACAAGCCGGCTGGCTCTGATGGACTCGATCCCATGTTTTTAAAAGTTGCTGCTCCGGTCATTGCTGTCCCCATCTCACGGCTATTTAACATGTCCTTGGAGTTGTCTGTCTTTCCATCAGACTGGATAACCGCATTGGTCTTTCCACTCTTTAAAGGTGGCTCTAGATCTGACCCCAACTGCTACAGACCTATTTCCATCTTGCCGTGTCTGGGTAAGGTCCTAGAAAAACTGGTCCACAGACAACTCAGCCACTTCATAGCTTCAAACAATATTCTGTCCAACCTACAGTCTGGGTTCCGGTCAGGCCACGGGTGCACCACAGCTGCTCTGAAGGTTCTAAATGACATTATTACTTCCTTGCACTCCAAGCAGATCTGTCACCTTCATTGATCTATCTAAGGCCTTCGACTCTGTCGTCCACTCCATCCTCCTGCAGAGGCTCACTAGCATCGGTCTGTGTTCACACTCCTGTAACTGGTTCGCCAGCTATCTAAAAAACCGAGTCCAGCAAGTAAAGACTGAAAACATCGTGTCTGACCCTCTTACCATCATTAAAGGGGTGCCTCAAGGCTCCATCCTGGGCCCAACGCTGTTCTCCATCTACATTAATGATGTGGCCAAGAATGCCGGCAATTCCAAGATCCACCTATATGCTGACGATAACATCTTATACTCAGAGGGCCCTTCTCTCCACTCTTCGACATCCATACTACAACTCAGTCTCACTTCTATTGAGCAGTATTTTCATAGTCTTCATCTCTCCCTGAACACCAAGAAAACCAAATGAATTATTTTTAACCGGGAATATGATTCCACCACTGTCCCTAAAATCCTCTGTGCTGACAGCTCTGAACTGCTATAAATACCTTGGCCTCTGGTTGGACTCTGCCCTCTCCTTCATCACCCATATTAAACACCTACAGTCAAAAGTCAAAGCTCGCCTGAGTTTCCTGTACCGGAATAAGGCCTCATTCACCCCTTCAGCCAAACACACACTTGTTAAAATGACCATCCTGCCCATATTTGACTATAATGATACCATCTATAGGATGGCTTCTCAATCCACTCTCAGCAAACTTGACACTCTACATCATTCTGCCATCCGTTTCGCCACAGGCGCTCCATTCAGAACTCACCATTGTGACCTGTACAACCAGGTAGACTGGACATCCCTCCACACCAGACGGCTCCGCCACTGGCTTCAGTTCATTTACAAAGCCATACTTAGAAAAACACCTCTGTATCTCTCCTCCCTCCTGCACCTCTCTCACTCTGCCCTCAACCTTAGGTCCAGCAAATTGATCAAACTCACCATCCCCAGAGCCCGCACCCTCTTTGGCCACAGCGCCTTCCGATTTGCTGCAGCTAATGACTGGAACACTTTTCAAAACACCCTCAAACTCACCGTCCTCACATCACTCACTCTTTTTAAACAAAACCTGGTACAACTTGTAGTTGACTGTTGAAACTGCTGAATTTTGTTACTTGCTTGTCTCACTGTTATTATTGTCATGTACTTATTTACTAATTGTTGTTCTATATGTATGTATAACCTTGCTTTACATTTAGCCCCGCCCCCCTTTGACAGACGGACAGACAGACGTACTTTAATAATCCCTGAGGGAAATTGCATTTGTTACAATACAATACTCCAGTGCAAAAGGAAGAAAGAGACAGACACTCTATGTAAAGTAAAGTGTTAGAATATAAATATATAACATAAAAATAAAAAAACCTATGTAAAATAAACCTATGTAAAATATAAACCTATGTAAGCAATATACAAAATATACAAACATAAAGAAATATACATAAATGTACATACAACCAGGCATACACTGAGAGGTGGTAGCATGTCAGATTCTATGTTGGAAAAAAGACCAGTTGTGCAAAGAGATGACCAGTTATGCAGTGAAATTAAAAGAAATGACCAGTTATGCAATATGAATGAATAACCTGTTGTGCAGCAGAAACTATGATGAAAGTGACAGATTGTATAGTTTAATGACCACAGGCAGGAATGATTTCCTATGTCACTCTGTGGTGCATCTCGGTGAGAGGAGTCTTCTGCTGAAGGAACTCCTCCGCTGAGCCAGGGTGGAAAAGAGAGGGTGAGAGGCCTTGTCCATGATAGTCTGTAGCCTGGACAGCATCCTCCTATCTGCCACGGTAGTTAGAGTTTCCAATTCCTCACCCACTACATCACCAGCCCTCTTGATGAGTCTATTAAGTCTATTGGTGTCCGCAACCCTCATCCCACTGCCCCAGCATGTGACAGCAAAGAAGATTGCACTGGCAACAACCGACTCATAGAACATCCTCAGCATTGTCCTGCAGATGTTGAAGGACCTTAGCCTCCTCAGAAAAAAGAGTCGGCTTTGGCCCTTCTTGTAGACGGCCTCTGTGTTCCTGGTCCAGTCCAACTTGTTGTTGAAGTACACCCCCAGGTACTTGTACTCCTCAACAGTATCGACTGGAACCCCCTGGATGAACACAGGGCCCACCGGTGTTTTGACCCTCCTTAGGTCCACAATGAGCTCCTTTGTCTTTGTAGCATTGAGCTGTAGATGGTTCAGCTCACACCAAGAGACAAAGTTGCCCACAACAGTCCTATACTCACCCTCATCACCCCCTTCAATACAGCCAACTATTGTGGAGTCATCAGAAAACTTCTGAAGGTGGCAGGACTCAGTGCAGTAGCTGAAGTCTGAGGTGTAGAGGGTGAAGAGAAAGGGAGAAAGGGAGACCACTTCCTCACAGTCCTTGTGGTCACAGGCTTCCTCTTCACCAGAGGCACATAGCAGGGTTTGAGGTAAACCAGAATGTGATCCGACCTGCCCAGAGGGGGGAGAGAAGAAGAGATGTATGCCTCCTTAATGTTGGCATACATCAGATCCAGGGTCCTCACCCCTCTGGTGGGACAGCTCACATATTGCTTAAAAGTCGGCAGAACTTTATCCATGGTGACATGGTTAAAGTCTCCCGACATGATGATGAGGGCACTGGGGTGTTTGGTCTGAAGTTTAGAGACGGTGGAGTGTATGGTGCCGCAGGCAGCTGATGGGTTAGCAGTGGGAGGGATGTACACCATTACGATGATAACGTGCGGGATCTCCCTAGGGAGGTTGTATGGACGTAGACCAACGGCCAACACTTCAGTATCTGGGCTACAGATCTGTTCCTTAATACAGATGTGACCGGGATTACACCACCTGATATTAACTAGAACGGCGAGCCCTCCCCCCTTCCGCTTACCGCTCTTGGTACAGTCCCGGTCCGCCTGAACAGTGTGGAAGCCATCGACAGATACAATCGGGTCCGTAATATCTATGTGCAGCCATGTCTCGGTGAAACACATCAGACTACATTCCCGATAAACTGAGTGGCTCCGCGTAAGCGCCGTTAGTTCGTCCATTTTGTTATTAAGGGATTGAACATTCCCCATAACAATAGAAGGGAGACACGGCTTGAATTTCCTCCTTTCCATGCGTACGTTCCATGTCAACCTTCTCCCCCGACGTTGTTTCCCTCCTCTGCATCCCCGGTGAGTTTTCCTCCAGAGATCGGGTGGTAAATCCGCTGGTCTGGCCACCATGCCGGCCGGCATTAGTGCGATCAGCTGTTCTCCGGAGTAAACAAAGGCAGCGTGTCCCGGTGTAGGCGGCATTGCGAATGAAAATAGTACACGAGAAGCACCACAAAACTCCCTCAAACAGCATTGCTTGAGAGTGTACGGCTACCCAGTACTTCAGAGAAAAAAATAAGTAAAAAGAAAAAGAAAAGAAAGTTAAAAGTTTAAAAAAAGCGAACGCAAGTCTGGAGCAGCGTAACAGGCAGCATGCAGCTTTCGCGCACGCGCACTCAGATCTTTGCCCCTCAAAGAGCATTTGCTCTTTGTTCAGGCTGCATTTCTAAATAAGAATTTGTTCTTAATTGCTTGCCTGGGTAAATAAAGGTTAAATAAAAAAAATAAAAAAATGATTCTGCCCATGGGCCAGGAGTTGCGTGGTGAGCTTTCATCAATGATCAGCACTATGTCTCCATGCTTTAGAATCTTTTTAACCTTATTCCATTTCTGTCTCTCTTGTAGCAATGGGAGGTACTCTCGTGTCCAGCGTTTCCAGAAGAGATCAGCTATGTATTGGGTCTGTTTCCTTCTTCTTCTGGAATAGGTATCTTTTTTGTCAAAGAGTCCAGGTGGAAGAGTAGGCATTCGCTTCATTTGAATCAGAATCAGAATCAGAAACTATCCATTGAGCATGCCATCTCTACGTGTACGGCTCTGCCTGCAAGACACGTAAACAAGGCTCCATACCTTTTCACTTTGCTGCGGCCACGCTTGACTTCTATGGGACCAAAGTAGTCCAGCCAAGTATGAGTAAAGGGTGGCAAGTCAGGTGTAGAGATAGGTCGGAGATTTTTTGTGTCATTGCCATGTCATGGCATCTCCTGCAGAGTACACAGTCCTGTGTTATCCTTCTCGCAGCAGAGTTTGCTCTAATGATCCAGTATTTTGTTCTGAGTTTTACAATAATTTGAAAGCACTGCAGAGGGTGGTGAAAATCGCCCAACGCATCACCGGTTCCCCACTCCCCTCCATCGAGGCTGTTCAGAGGAAGCGGTGCCTGCGTAAGGCGCGCAGCATCGCAAAGGAAAGCTCTCACCCCAACCACAGACTGTTTGCCCTCCTCCCCTCTGGAAAGCGCTACAGGTCTCTGGGCACCCGAACCAGCAGGTTCAGGGGAAGCTTTTTCCCTCAGGCTGTCAGCCTTCTGAACTCCACACCCACATGAACATTGCCCTCCCCCCCAAGGACATACACCCCTGCCCACCCATGACCTGGACCCATTTGAACATTGACCCCCCCCCCCCCCCCCCCCCCCCCCTACCCCCCGAGGACATACACCCCTGCACCCCTGTTGGGTCCGAATCACTAATTTTCCTTTTTAAGTTCAATTGTCTCAGACTTTCTTTGATTTTTAAGATCCAGGCTGCCGCTCGAATCAATTTGCCCCATGATGAGAAGTGCTCAATAAAACGAGTCAGCGGACTTTGAATCTGCAGCGCACTCGTAGTGAAAGCTACAGCCACCTTCTTGACCTCTGGGTCACCGTCGGACAGTGTGGGTGCTACCTGGATCACTGGCCAGTCTGTTTCAGGTTGCATCAGAAAGTCTGGCCCTCTCAGCCAGTGTCCTTCTTGAAGGAAAGTCTGAACTTTTATGCCTCTTGATGCACTGTCTGCGGGATTGAGTCCAGTCCTTATGTGGCGCCATTGGGATTTTTGTGTCAGATTCCGAATAGTGGACACTCATTTTGGATGTATTTTAAGACAGCGGTGCTATCGGTCCAAAAAACTGAGTCTCCGAGGGTTAACTCGAGCTCTCCTCAGCATCCTGTCTATCCTAGCAGCAAGGACTGCACTGGCAAGCTCCAGCCTTGGGATTGTCATCACCTTCAAAGGTGCAACTCTTGCCTTCCCCATCACAAACGCAATGTGAGTTAGTCCACCATCACTGGTCAGTTTCAGATAGCTGACTGTCCCGTAACCTCACTCGCTTGCGTCGCAGAAGTGGTGCATCTGTGCTGTAGTAACTTCTAAATCTGGCGGCCTAAGGCATCTCCTGATTCTTAGGCTGAAAATCAGGTTAAGATCTTTCAGCCACTCCTTCCATTTATCTGTGTAAGCAGTTGATATTGATTCATCCCATCCACAATTTAGCTTGCACAGATCCTGCAGTATTCCTTTCCCTGTCAGCATGACTGGTGCTAGGAACCCAAGAGGATCGTATACCGAGTTTAACAGACAAAATGCTTCTGCGGGTGACTGATGGTTGTTTCGGGGTAATCAAGAAGAAGATCATGTCTGACTCCCATCGCATGCCAGGAGCCCTTTCAATGGGCAGTTTGTCTTTGTCTAGATCTTTGACCTCTTTTGCTCCCTCCTCAGCGGGAACAGAGGCAAGGACTGCACGACTGTTACTGGTCCATTTGGTGAGCTTAAATCCACCTGTGGTGCATACTGATCTGAGCTCTTCCACCAGACAGATTGCTTGGCTCTCACTTGGGACAGATTTGAGACAGTCATCTACATAAAAGTTGTGATGAATGGTGTTGAGAACTTCAGTACTACACTTTCCTTCATTATCATCAGCTGTCTGCCTCAGTGCAAAATTGGCACAGCTTGGGGATGAGACTGCTCCAAAGAGATACCCCGTCATCCGGTACTCTGCTAGCGGTTGGTTGGTGTCGCCATCTGGCCACCATAGGAATCTGAGGAAGTCCACATCATGTCTTACTTGATGGAACATTGCTTCGATGTCCCCCATCACTGCTACCGGTTCCTGTCGGAATCTGAGGAGTACATCCAACAAGGTGTTCGTAAGGTCAGGACCCTGGAGCAGCTTAGAGTTCAGGGAAGTTCCTTGGAATGAAGAGGTACAATCGAACACCACCCGGATTGTCTTTTTTATTTTGTGGTAGACACCATGGTGAGGAATGTACCACAGTCTTCCATCTTTCCGGGGGAGTTGTTCCTCCGGCACTCTTTCTGCATGCCCTTTCCTCAAGACATCACTCATGAAGCCATTATAGTCTTTCCAAAAGGCTTCATCCTTCTGAAATCTGCGGGCAAGACCTAATACTCTTTGTTCCGCCACCTTCCTGTTGTTTGGCAGGATGATGTTATCCTGACGGAATTCATAGTGGCCATCTTTCCTTTTGACGGAGCTGTTCATCATATACAATAATTTCTTGTCTTCAAATGAGTGTTCTTGTTTTTCATTGTAGGCCAACTCTGAGAAATCCTGGTTGTATTGGTGTACAAGGAGCTCTTCCAGCTTGACCACTGATATCCTATTGGATATTATCCGTGGTGGACCATGCTCATCCATAGGTGCAGTACTGCTGAGAGGTCCATCTATAGTCCAACCCAGGTGTGTTAGGACTGCGTAGGGCCCCTCACCTTGACTATTGATCACTTTCAGTGGCTCCATAGCCTTTGGGACAATCACCAATGGGACAATCACCTTTGCACCAATCAATAGGCCTACTTCTGCTTTGATGGGTCTTAAGTGGACATCCTTTAGGTAAGGCCATCCTTTTATATTTATATCTGTAGGAATGTTGTCGTGACTGACAGGAATGGCTTTTTGTGTGAAAACCTCAGGAAGCTCTATGAAGTTGTTGCCATCCAGGCTGCATACTTCCCGTCCTCTCATAGCATGGGTTTTCACAGGCTTTCAATGACCCATCGTTCGTAGTAGGATCTCTGTTTTCTTTCCTCTGACAGACAACTGTTCCATCAGGTTTTCTGTGACAAAAGTAGCATTGCTTCCGGAGTCTATAAACGCATAGGTTTCTATCAAACAGCTGCCTTTATGTGCCTTTATCTTTAAAGGTACCACTGCTAATTTGTAGTCTGTGGTTCTGTCCCCTGTTTGTGCTGCTGATGACACCGATGAAACTTTAGCCATGCAATGGCTCCTGGTGTCTGAATCCTTCTAAGCTGCTGGCTTGGTATTTCCTGGAGTAAAGTTCTCTATATGCAAGACAGTGGGGTGTTTCTTCTCACAGGAATGACACGTGAGACGTTTCTTGCATTCTTTACTCATATGACCTTTGACCAAGCAGGCAAAGCAGAGTCCATTTTTCTTTAGCAGCTCAACCTTCTCCTTGTGGGAAATCCTTGTTATCGCTTCACATGTTTCCATCACATGATCTCCTTTAAAGAAAGTACAAGGCTTGGCGAAAGTGTCCATGGCTGTACGGATGCCCTCTGGCTTGTCTCCCCTTTTCTGTGCATTGATGTTCATGATGGTTTCTGTCCTGGGAACGACAGTCATAGCAAAGCTTTTCTTGCTGCTAGATCTCATATACTGTAAGTCTCTTTTAAATTTTCTTCCATTTGTGCTTCCAGCAGGGTCCTGGGTATCCCCAAAGATGGGATCTTTAATGATTCTGGCCTGTTTTTCCATAAACAGAACAAGATCATGGAATTTAGGTCTCTGCTGTGTTCTTTCGGTGATGTCATATACAGCAGACCGCCATTTATCTCGAAGTTTAAATGGGAGTTTGGAAACAAGTCTTTTCATGTTAGATGGTGAGTCCAGCTCTGACATGTAAGGAAGATCCTGAACTGCATTACCACAGCCTCTTAGATAGAGGGCGTAGCTGTGCAGTGCCTTTCCATCATCTGTACGTATTTGGTTCCATCTTAAGGCCTTTTCAACGTATGCAGATGTGATCTTGACATCATCGCCAAAATTATATTTAAGTAGGCGCTTTGCTTCCTCGTAACCAGTTTTGGCGTTCATGTGAAAGCAGCTTTGAACTAGTTATTTTGGCTGTCCAACAGTATACTGTTCCAGGAAGTACAGTCGATCCTCATTACTGTTGGTTTTGTCGTCGATGTTGTGCTTGAAAGCCTATATAAATGGCCTGAAAGTGAGAGGAACGCCATCAAACACCAGCACCTCCCTTCTTGGGAGTTTAGATTCTTTCTGTTGTATCACCAGCAGATCCGCCAAGTCTGTTTGTTTTTGTATAATGTTTGTGAGATCGACACTGAGCTATTTCACTTCTGGGAGTGGATTTGACTCGTCTGTGTGGTCCATCAGATACAACAACTCTAGGTGTGTAGTGGTTTGTTGTAGCCTTTGGTGGTTGCTCAGACCTTTTTGTGATTCCAGTTAGTGGTGGGTACTGGGTGTGTATCATTTTTTGTAGGGGTGTTTTAGGTATGGTTCCTATCCGTGCAAACTCCAGTTGTGCTAGGCTTCCTTCTATTTTGTCAGATGCATTTATTTGTTCCTCCATTTCTTTTCCAGATTCTGCTGCTTCATCACTTTCAAATTCCTCCAGAGCCTTTAGCCTCGCATCAGCTGCAGCAATATCTGCTTCCAAGTCCAGGGATTCCATTTTTAAACCCAGCTGATGCTTCTCCATTTCCAGTTCATTTTTCCTTTTGAGAGCTTCAGCTCTGGCCTGCAGAGCAGCTTTGTCTGCAGCAGCCTTCATGCGTGCTGAAACAACGGATGTAGATTTGGAACTTTTGGAACCTTTTGAACTGTTGGAACCAGTCTGTGAGACACTGTCCCCAACATTCACAAGAGCTTGTGGGTCAGACTGACTGGGAATTTACACCGCAGGCAAAAGCGTAAAGTGAGCGTAACGTTGGTGTAGGAGCCACATTTAAGTTTATTTTTGCATTGGACTGTTTTCTTGTTTTCTGCACTTTTGAGCTGGCGCCCTCTTTAGGTGGTGAATGGTGCCACCTACATTGAATTGGATAAAGAGATGCCAACTGCGCATGACGGGAGGAGAGCAAGCCGCAGGATACAGTTCTTGTCCTTACCCACCTAAGCCCGCTGCTCCTGCACTTAACGTTGTGTCGCAGTTGTGCTAATTTATAGACTTTAACATTTTTGCATCCCATTGCATCCTTTTGTTTGTATTTATTTTACTTTGTAATAAAACGACAACATTTCCGGACAAACCCATCTCATTGGATTATTCAGGGTTTGAGTCAAACACTGCAAAATCTGCCTTCTCAACTCTGGGTGAAAAACGGATAGGACTACAGGACTTGGGCTACAGGAAAAGCCATAAACTGTTTTTCTGCCAGTACAGTTGGCGTATCAATTCACACCGCCGCCATTTGTTTGGCTATATTTAATAAGATAATAGGCGTATACGTTATAAACGAGACGCTTCGGAAACGCTTAAAAATAGAATTGAAGCGTAAAGTTAAGCTTTGGTCGGCCGTGAGACGGGCGTAAAACCCTACCGGTGTAAATCAGTGCACTGGTTTGAATGGAATTCTATCTCCAGCGGCAGTCGGCCGTCTGACGGCCGACTAAAAAATGCTACTAAAACGGCTCTGGTGTAAATTGGCCTTGAGTCTTATCCACTGATTCACCTCAGCCAGAAAAGCAATATAATCAGCCATTTTTGGCTCATACCTGTCCAAAGTTTAATTTATTCTCACATCCTCAGGCAACGGTTCCGGTGTTGTGCCGAAAAGAGACTGCTTGCCGAAAAACGACTGCCCCCGACGGGAACGCGCATCAGTTCAGAGGAGGAGCTTGTAGGTCTACTCGTAGATATAATATACGGGTCAGCTGGCAGACGCAGCACCGAGAGAAATGTTTTTTTTTTTACTGTGCAATAGAAATGTCCTGTCGCCCAAGTGAAGAGGCTACCTGATGTTTCCATAATGTAGGCTAGTTGTCAACAATTGATGAGGGTAGATGCTTTACCTTGCCACTTTTATTGTTGTTGTTGTTATCGTTGTTGCAATGTGATTTTACACCACTTTGATCTATAAATAAAGTCATAATTCAAGATCCCTGTTGCAATGATTTTATAACGAGGATTAGGAAATCAATGCAGAAAAGAATGTAGAAAGTTTTAACGTCACATACTGACACATACTGAGAAATTAGTAAGTGCTATCAGAGGTGGGTAATAACGACTTACATTTACTTAAGTAACTCTTTGGATAACTTGTACTTTTAAGAGCATAATATGAATACAATAATGCAATATATATATATAGAACTGTAGGCTAACTGTAACGGATTGCATCCAGACTTACAGGGTGCAGTCACTTTTCGGCAGGAGAAGCCCTGCCGAAAAGTGACTGCACCCTGTAACTCTGGATTGGGAGGGGTTACACTCTCTGTCTTTTCAGCATTAATAGTAGAGGAAACCAGGTGCATGTACAGTGAATTTGGTCAACATCACTCCTTGCAATCCAGACTTACAGGGTGCAGTCACTTTTCGGCAGGAGAAGCCTTGCCGAAAAGTGACTGCAGTCACATTAATTACAAATAATGAGAAATTAGTAGCCTAAATGTCAAAGTGCTTCCAATATTCCAATATAATGTATAACAATAAGGTGAAAGCATGTACAGTATACACTCTAAATAGGAACTAGATAAAATGATCAGTTTCTTATTTGAAATGTTTTTAAACAAAAAAGAAAATAGCTGTCCATTATTGATAGTAAGAGATGAGGATCAGAGGAATACAGAAAGCCTTGAAGTCACGTGGGTTGATCATAATCCATCAGGCAACTAAAATGGATCCGCGCGTCTACAACGACATCCAGAATTATAAAACAAATGGGACATATCCAGATGGATATTCCAGAGATGAAAAAACAAATTTCCGTCGAAAGGCCAACACCTTTGATGTGCAAGGTAAAACTATGCTAGAACATTCATTAGGCACGCATGGTGCACTCCTCTTCTCCACCATTAGTAATTGCTGAAGCAAAATCAGGCCCAGAGATGGGCAGTAATGTGTATAATGTGTATCATTAATTTCTGTTACAAATACTTGTAACATTTTAGATGAATTGTACTGTACTTGTAAATGATTTTTAATGCACAATATTTTTTACTTTTACTTATTACTTACTTAATTTACTTAACTTACTACTTTATTTACTTAATATCGTTCTTAAGTAACAATACTCAGTATTTTGTTTGAATTAAAGGGGTATTGACTAAAAACATGTATTTGCAGATCATTACTTTGATTTAATGATTACATTCATGTTTTTATTTGACAAATAAATCAGACTCCACAAATAAATTACCCCACAGTTACTCAGTACTTAAGTAGTTTTTTTACCAAATACTTTTTTACTTTTACCCAAGTAATTATTTTTATCATTACTTTTTATTCATACTTGAGGAGCCTAATATTGTTCAAAAGTAAAAAATAGTCTTATGTAAGTACAATATTTGTCTACTCTACCTGCCTCTGGTAGGCCAAGTGTCAGTCTCATTGTTAGTAGCCAAGACAACCAGATAATAAAGGAAATTTGTATATAATATTTAAATATCCATCCATCCATCCATTGTCGTAACCGCTTATCCTCTACGAGGGTCGCGGGGGGGCTGGAGCCAATCCCAGCTGCAACGGGCGAGAGGCGGGGTACACCCTGGACAGGTCGCCAGCCTATCTCAGGGCTAACATATATAGACAAACAACCATTCACACTCACATACACATATTTAAATATATAATATCCATCCATCCATCCATTCATGTCCTCCGCTTATCCGGGGTCGGGTCGCGGGGGCAGCAGCCTGAGGAGAGAAGCCCAGACTTCTCTCTCCCCAGCCACTTCGTCCAGCTCTTCCGGGGGGATCCCGAGGCGATCCCAGGCCAGCCGAGAGACATAGTCCCTCCAGCGTGTCCTGGGTCTTCCCCGGGGCCTCCTCCCAGAGGGACGTGCCCGAAACACCTCCCCAGGGAGGCGTTCGGGGGGCATCCTCACTAGATGCCCGAGCCACCGCAACTGGCTCCTCTCGACGCGGAGGAGCAGCGGTTCTACTCTGAGCCCCTCCCGGATGACTGAGCTTCTCACCCTATCTCTAAGGGAGAGCCCGGACACCCTGCGGAGGAAACTCATTTCGGCCGCTTGTATTCGCGATCTCGTTCTTTCGGTCACTACCCACAGCTTGTGACCATAGGTGAGGGTAGGAACGTAGATTGACCGGTAAATCGAGAGATTCGCCTTTAGGCTCAGCTCCTTCTTCACCATGACGGACCGGTGCAGAGCCCGCATCACTGCCGACGCCGCACCGATCCGTCGGTCAATCTCCCGCTCCATCCTCCCCTCACTCGTGAACAAGACCCCGAGATACTTGAACTCCTCCATTTGAGGCAGAATCTCCTCCCCGACCCGGAGAGTGCACTCCACCCTTTTCCGGCCGAGAACCATGGCCTCGGATTTGGAGGTGCTGATCCTCATCCCAGCCGCTTCACATTCGGCTGCGAACCGCTCCAGTGAGAGCTGAAGGTCACGGCCCGATGAAGCCAACAGGACAAGATCATCTGCGAAAAGCAGTGCCGCAATCCTGAGGCCACCGAACCGTAACCCCTCAACGCCCTGGCTGCGCCTAGAAATTCTGTCCATAAAAGTTGTGAACAGAATCGGTGACAAAGGGCAGCCCTGGCGGAGGCCAACCCTCACCGGAAACAGGCTCGACTTACTGCCGGCAATGCGGACCAAGCTCTGGCACCGGGAGTACAGGGACCCGATGGCCCGTAACAGCGGGCCCGATACCCCATACTCCCGGAGCACCCCCCACAGGGCTCCCCGAGGGACACGGTCGAACGCCTTCTCCAAGTCCATAAAGCACATGTAGACTGGTTGGTCGAACTCCCATGCACTCTCGAGTACCGCGCCAAGGGTATAGAGCTGGTCCACAGTTCCACGGCCGGGACGAAAACCACATTGCTCCTCCTGAATCTGAGGTTCGACTATCCTACGGACCCTCCTCTCCAGGACCCCCGAATAGACCTTACCGGGGAGGCTGAGGAGTGTGTAAATATATAATATGATATTCAAAAATAGGCTCAAGTGTATAAGTGTGACCTTTTGAGCAGATACAGGAGATTAACTGCTCTAATTTTCTTTTGGAGCATACCAGTTTCATCACAAAAGACTCTTATCAGATGTATGTATGTGTATGTGTGTACGTTTCACAAACAAAAGATCCCAACAATAAGATGCATTTGAAGTAGTTTATTGTATGGTGGAGAACCAGGTGATGCAGGAGTGATAGACTGTCACTCCAGCGGGAGGGATGTGGGTGAGATTAGTCGAGGGACTGTGACCCTTTGCCTTCTGTCTTCCCTTTGTCTGTGCATCTACCTGGATTCGAACTGCTCTTTGTGCTTTTGACCCTTTGTTTTGATGTGGAAATAGGATGTATTTGAGGCTGTGTCTTGGTCTGTTTCTCAGCTGATGCTTTATTTAATAATCTATACTAACGTAGCCTGTTTTATTCCCAAAGATGAAAAACTCTTCTACAAAAAGAAGGGTAATGTCACCGAGGTGGTGTGTGGGCCCGATAAAGCTGCAGAAATATTAAAAGACTTTCATGCCAGCAGCACTGGGGCACACTGTGGGCAAAATAAAACCCGGGACGCAATTGGCAGGCGGTTTTACTGGCCTGGCATGTCAGATGACATTGACACATGGGTAAGTATCTAAAGTCACCTATGAAGTCCTTAAGTCCTCACCTATGAAGTCCTCATTAATTGCAGTTATAGTTAATAATGATAATAATAGTAATGTTAATAATATGATGATTTTACATCTGATGTCAGTCTGAATCTATATAGTGTGTCCACTATGTGGAATGTTGGACAAGTGAAGAGTTACTCTGCCTTTATACAAACTTACAGTTTACACAAATTGTTAAGACAAGAAAGCCTCTGTTCAGATTTATTGTTCAGAAAATGCTTCAGGTAATATATTAATCTGCACAGTATTTTCACCTTCATCCCATCTTTTCATTCAGGTGGCACAGTGTGTGGAATGCCAGGCCAGTGGAACTGCGATAAAGGAGGAGAGATCATATACACCAATCATTGTAAAATATCGCTATTATTTTCCAAATTCAACTTGTGCCTGTATGTTTGTTTGTTTTTTCATTTTGGCTCTGTGCCCTATTTCCCTCCCGTGTTCTGTGTTTCCCCCTCTTGCTTCCCTCTCTGTCTTATTTATTTGCCCCATCAGATTATCCTCATCTGTCATCTGGTATAGATTTTAGCTTTTTGCTACACCTGCCTTGTGCTGTTATATTTGACAGTGAAAATCACAACTGCATTCTCCCTTACTCTTTTGTGTAGACAGTAGTACAGTAAAAACTATTTGTCTTTTAGGTAACACATCCATTTGAGCTGGTAGGCATGGATCTGGTTGGGAAGCTGACCAAAACAGAGGATGGGAACAGCTACATTTGTGTCATGATAGATTACTTGACCAAATGGCCACAAGCCTACCCTTTAAAAAATAAAAGTGCTGAAGAGGTGGCTGACTGCCTACTCAAATTATTTTATCAATTTGAGGCTCCCAAGAGGATCCCCACTGATTAAGGGAAGGAATTTGTGAATGAGGTATGATGAAATTACTCATTAGCTACAAGCAATATTTTTTGAAGAAGACTGAATTTTCACTTAAATTAACATTTATTGTATGTATGTAATTTATTTCTCATCTCTTTCTTGAACACAGGTGAACACTAACATCTGCAATATTCTTTCTATAAAAAGAAGCCTATGTGCCCCCTACCACCCCCAAACAAATGGTCTGGTGGAAAAAATGAATGGAACCATACAAAGGTAAGTAAAATGCAGTCGCATATTACTTATATTTTCTTGCATTTCTTGCACCATCTCCTCATATTGATGTGTGAATATTTAGCAAACTATTATTTCATTTATTAAGTCATCACAAATTGACATTCAACACATATATACATGTACAGATAATTTTGCAAATACTTTTAAGCAGTTGTAAAAAATACTATTCTTTTTCCTATGACATTTCAGAGCACTTAGAAAACTGGTGGGAGACAGGCCTGATACGTGGGACAAACACCTGGATGCAGTGATGTTTGGTTTACGTACCAAAACACAGCTGACCACCAAATTTTCACCGTTTTATACATGTTTGGCAGGGAAGCCCGCTACCCATCACAGGTCCCCACGGAATATATGGTATCTTCTATGTAACTAGTAGCTTGAATGTTGTTTCAGACTTTACAAGTATTATGTTTTAATGCTTATAAAACTCTTTTTGAAAAGGTTGACAGCAGTGTGGAAAATGTGGTGGAAAATGATAGCCCCACAGATGACATCCTCCATCTAAGTGCTGCCTTACAGGCTGCTCGAGATACCATCGCAAATAAAAAGAAGACCAAAAAGGGCAAATTGCCACCTCCAAATTTAACTTTGTCAGCCAGCAGCGAAAGGGAGGAAAGCTGGACCCTGATTACCTGGGGCCTTTCACTATTAAACTAAAGTGCAGATCTTTCAAACGAGGAGGATCTTTTAAAAAGATCAGCACTGACCACTTAAAAATTCATGTGGAGGGAACACCACACATTCCACACAAGATCGCCACCCTTGCCTCAACCACCACAGCCACCCCTTCACCTGCCATCCCTGCCTCTACCACCTCGGCTACCTCCACCACCACAGCCACCCCTTCACCTGCCATCCCTGCCTCTACCACCTCGGCTACCTCCACCACCACAGCCACCCCTTCACCTGCCATCCCTGCCTCTACCACCTCGGCTACCTCAACCACCACAGCCACCCCTTCACCTGCCATCCCTGCCTCTACCACCTCGGCTGCCTCTACAACCCCAGCCACCCCTTCACCTGCCATCCCTGCCTCTACCACCTCGGCTGCCTCTACAACCCCAGCCACCCCTACCTCCTCCACATCCTTCTCAGCTGCCACTGATAAATGTATGTTTTATGTAAGAAATTCACAGGAGTTCACAGGACAGTATATTTGGGAAGACATCTAATTACACAAATGTTTAGCAGCTAAAATATCATACACAGATTACAAGTTAATCTGCCTCAGATGCAGTTGATTTGGGCAATTTATTTAAAGAAAAAAAAAATCTTTCCTTAGGCACTTTGCTGTCTACATTTATTATGCATTCAAGTATCTTCCCATATTCACTATCTTGGTTTTCTAGTATACCTGATCAAGTACAAAATAACCGTTCACAAAGGCAGTAGTTTATCATAATTACAAAAAAGCTCTGCTAGATGAAAAATGTATCTTGTATTTTACTGCCTGTGTTTTATGTATAATGAATTATTATCATAACGAATCTATTCAATATAGAATACGTATAATCATTTTTCACAGATGTGATGGATGCATGGGCCGGAAAGGATCTGTATATCCTTTTGGCCAAAGTGGGACCCTATAAGGTCTTTTTTGCGGACGTTGCCAGGACAGCTCCAAATAAGGAGTTGGAGAGTGAGGTGAAGTTATTTTATTTCTAATATTGAATGTAGTGTAACTAAACCTTGGTCTTATTCCTGTATGTCATGTCATCACAGATTATCAATGCTTACTTGGAGCTGCTGGTAAGACAACATAATGCGCAATCACAGGATAAGGCATTTGCAGTCGATACATATGGGATAACAGACATATGGAACAACAGCGACAGACTGCGCAAAGTAGGTGTACTTTTTCCTATTAATTAGTTGTAATTGAGGAACAAATGTCAGTATTGTTGTCTGGCAGAAGTCTACAATATGTGTGAATGTATATAGCTTTTGAATCTTTGACTAGTTCCCTAACTCACATGCCACTTTGCCATGTAAACATCTTCCGATATGTCCCTTCACTTTTCTGGTGTTGCTTTTATTCTTTCAACACTATGTTACACATTATTTTATATGGCCTTGTCACTCACTTTGTGGCTTATTTTTATTTTAGCTGGATCCATTGATGTACAAATAGATCATTGGGATTTTAAATGAGAGTGGGCACTGGATGTTGTTGGTGAGTTAAAAAAGCATGATGGTTATTGTAACTTATCTATTTGGCATTTAATTGTAATAACTTGTATTAATTGAATTTATAAAGGAATATGACTTTGGGTAATGATTAATGAGAGTGACTTAGATTTACATGCAGGTGTTTTCCCTTATTGACCAATAGGTCATGAAACCATCTCAAAAGACTTGCCTCTTCCTTGACCCTCTTGGAGAGAGTGACAAGAAAATTAAGCACTGTCAAGGAGTGACGAGGTAAATTAACATGAATTTTAAAATTTTTCTTTTATCATTTACATAAACATAAAGTAATACATATCTGTTATTTAGAGCCTTCATGAGACGTAGGGGACTCAATATAACAAGATGGTCCTGCTCAACACTCCCTCACCCTAAGCAATTAGACACCACATCATGTGGAGTGTTTGCACTAAAGGTCGGAACCTATGTTTTGGGGGGGGTCAAATATCACTGCAAAGTCAGTCATTTCTTATATTTTATCTGACAATTTAGACCTTATCTGTCAAATGATTCAGTTTTACTAAACCTATAATTTTACAATGTTTTCAGTTCGCTGAGTGCATTCTCAAAGGGCAGAGCATCTCCTTCAGCACAACGGCCAGCAAAATTAATGGACTGAGGAAGCACATCGCATCAACTGTTCTGGAAAACAGTGGTATGTTAGGGATATTTGTGACATGCTGAGATATATGCATAGGATACTTATCGATTGCATTAAAGTCCCATCAACTATAACCAATGACATTTTATCATGAGGTGTGGTCGTGCTATGATTTTTTCAGATGACCTCAGTAATATCTGCAGAATCTGTAGGGAGGAGGATGACCAAGATGCAGTTTCCTGGGTAAAGTCATTGTAGGATTTCAAGAAAAAAAAAACCTGGTCACACGTATCTACAGAGAAAATATATGAACGGCTACCCTAAAAGTAACTTTAGTTATGATAATTATATAAAGGTTAAAGGTGTTCAACAGTAAGCTAGTAGGAGATTGTCTGCTGATTTGCTCTGATGTGTGTCAGTGGTGGTACCATCAGGGGTGTGCCAAATGGGTATCAAGAAAAGAAAAAATACACCTGCAAATCCTGCAACTGAAACAAAGTGTCCAGGCTGGCTGGCGCCTCGATGGTGCCAACATTACTCGACTATGTTCCTGTGTTCTTGTGTTCACAGTACTTTCTTCCATTCAGATAACTTTACACTTCAATCAATCAATTAACAGTATTCATACCTTGAAGGATACATAGCAGTAAATGGTAACCAGCACCCTGTAACTCTTGATTGGGAGGGGTTATATTCTGAATGCAATCCAGAGTTTGATGGGGCAGCCGGCCTACTGGTTAGGGCTTTGGATTTGTAACCGGAGGGTGGCCGGTTCGAAACCCCGACCAGTGCGCATGGCTGAAGTGCCCTTGAGCAAGGCACCTAACCCCTCACTGCTCCCCGAGCGCCGCTGTTGCAGGCAGCTCACTGCATCGGGTTTAAGTGTGTGCTTCACCTCACTGTGTGCTTCACCATCACTGTGTTCTGAGTGTTCCACTAATTCACGATTGGGTTAAATGCAGAAGACCAAATTTCCCTCACGGGATCAAATCAGTAATTCTTCTTCTTCTTCGAGTTACAGGGTGCAGTCAGGGCTTCTCCTGCCGAAAAGTGACTGCACCCTGTAAGTCTGGATTGCAAGGAGTGATGTTGACCAAATTCACTGTACATGCACCTGGTTTCCTCTACTATTAATGCTGAAAAGACAGAGAGTGTAGCCCCTCCCAATCCAGAGTTACAGGGTGCAGTCACTTTTCGGCAGGGCTTCTCCTGCCGAAAAGTGACTGCACCCTGTAAATCTGGATGCAATCCGTTACAGTTAGCCTACAGTTCTATATATATATATTGCATTATTGTATTCATATTATGCTCTTAAAAGTACAAGTTATCCAAAGAGTTACTTAAGTAAATGTAAATCGTTATTACCCACCTCTGATAGCACTTACTAATTTCTCAGTATGTGTCTAATATGACGTTAAAACTTTCTACATTCTTTTCTGCATTGATTTCCTACTCCTTGTTATAAAATCATTGCAACAGGGATCTTGAATTATGACTTTTTATAGACTATTTATAGATCAAAGTGGTGTAAAATCACATTGCAACATCGATAACAACAACAACAATAAAAGTGGCAAGGTAAAGCATCTACCCTCATCAATTGTTGACAACTAGCCTACATTATGGAAACATCAGGTAGCCTCTTCACTTGGGCTACAGGACATTTCTATTGCACAGTAAAAAAAAAACACATTTCTCTCGGTGCTGCGTCTGCCAGCTGACCCGTATATTATATCTACGAGTAGACCTACAAGCTCTTCCTCTGAACTGATGCGCGTTCCCGTCGGGGGCAGTCGTTTTTCGGCAAGGAGTCTCTTTTCGGCACAACACCGGAACAGATTCATGACTCCTTTTAAATTCATCCAGCAGTCTTAGAAATTAATTTGCACCTTAATTAATATTGTCAACATCAGCACCCTCTTTCATCATTGTTTTTACTTAATTCATTTTCCATGTACAGTGTGAAGGTTTCCCTCTGCGTGTTGCACTGAGTGATTTGAACGCTTTACTTTGTTGTGCAGCGTCCATCTTGTGACGGTTCCCTGTATATAGGATATGGTGAAGGTTATTGTATAGTATATCTTATAGCATACTTTGGGTATGGTATTTTGGTTTAGGTTATGTTGTTTCTTTGCTTTGTCCCTCCCTGGTTCTGTTCTCCTTGTTTGCAGTGGATTGGGGAGCAGAGCTGTGATGTCACCTGCAATCAGCCAAGTGTTGCCACCTGGGCCCGGTGGTTGAGACCCAGTATAAAAGCCTGTCTCCCAGTCCCTTCCTGGGCTTCTCTTTTGTTCAGTTGACTTCTGTGCTGTTCAGTTCTCCTTTTGCACCTCTCCTGCCATGCACCCTTTTCATCCTTTTTGTTAATACATCCAACACCACACACACATACATTCCACTCCTGCATACACCCACTACACCACTGATTACTGATTTTCACACCTCATCTTTTTGGACCTGGCCTGACTCTGCGCGCACTTTGCTGTTACAGTGTGTTTTGACTGGCAGGGCGCAGGAGGTTTATTCAGCTATGAGTGTTGCTGACAGCCAAAATTATTCTCGCGTCAAGGAAGTGGTGCTGAGGTCCTATGAGCTCGTCCCCGAGGCTTATCGCCAGCGTTTTAGGTTTTGGAAGATGCATGAGAAGCAGAGTCACTTAGAATTTGCACGTGATTTGACTACAAGTTTTATGCGCTGGTGTAAGGCCTCGGGCGTAGAAACGTTTGATGAATTGTGTGATCTGATGATCTTGGAGCAGTTCAAGAATACTATTCCACCTCGAGTGGCAACGTATATCAACGAACAGAAAGCGCGCAACGCAGCAGACGCGGCGGCACTCGCAGATGATTTTGTCTTAACGCACCGTGGCGAGTTTAAGGCTGGTGGTGGCAACACTGTTAATGACTTTCGTGGCCGTTTAGATAAACCTCTCCCTGCTGAGTTTAAAAGTGATACTAAGTGGCGTGAGCCTGACAAGGTTTGCAATTACTGTCAGGAACGGGGCCATTGGAAGTCGGAGTGTTTTAAGTTAAATGGAAACTCCAGGGGCCTCATTTATCAACCGTGCGTAGGAAAAGTTCTAATTTCGTTCGTACGCATGAAATTTAGAATGTGCGTAAGTAGAAAAAAATCTGCATTTATCAAACGTGCGTACACGGGTCGTACGCACACCAGTAAGTAATCCGTGATGATAAATCCCACCTGTTCTCATCTACCATGCTCGTGCACGGTTAGAGTCATTTGCATTCAGAAACGCCTCCAATTGACCATATATGGTAGCGGCAATCCCTCAATGCCAGCCATCAATACGTCAATACGTCAATACGTCAATGCCAGCCGTCCTCAATAGCTCCTGCTTGGAGCTGCGCACCCACCTGCAGGATGAACGAATCGTGCGTTCCTCCAGGCCACCGGGCAACAACGTTTAATAGAGACATATTGGCATTAGATTATTTGTGTATTAATTAAATGAAGTCCTTTCCTGTTAACGTAACTGAATTCATTGCGTGAAGGTGCTTTTATTGTGATGTGTGTGCAATCTATTTGGCTCCAATTATATTTGCGAATCCAGCGACGGCGTGGAATTAACGGGAACTGAATGTAAAGTGGGGCTAGAGAAATGATTGCATCCAACACTGCTGGCATGATTCTACTCAGTGTCGGCTGTGAAATGCCGCATGTTGAAATGTCCCGGTGGCCAAAAATCCCAGTGTGGACAGGAGCTGAATGTGCACTGGGATGGCTTTGGTTTGTTTGGTCTTTCGCTCCAATATAGTATGTTGTAAATCCCGGCATAAATCCACAAGTATATTTTTTGGGAATCTATACCTACTGAGAAGCCACTCTGTGCTCTGACTGAGCAAATCCACACGCTCTTTGAAAACGCGCTCCTGCAAAGCGCACGGTTCTCTAAATTTTCCAAAAGTGCAAGATGCGCCATCGTCCTTATTTCAAGTTGTCTTTTTTGGGTTGTCCTGTCCCAGCTGTCTTTTATAGCTTGTCATACCAATTATTCAAAAATGTCTGCTAACTTACTAAATGAGAATTGTTATTAATTAGAGGATACAGGGGATATGTGTGACGTTTGTGATTGCTGAACACTGCGACTCTTAACGGGTTCTCATAGTAGTTTCACTATTCTACCACTAGGTTTTGTGCGTACGCATGGTCAGAGTTGTGCTTAAATTTACGCACGTTCCTACGCACAAGTACAAGTTGATAAATCCCATACTTTGCGTGGGAATGTTCGTACGCACTGCGTAAGCACAAATCTGTGCGTACGCACGTTTGATAAATGAGGCCCCTGGACTCAGAATTTAGCAGGCAATTCACAACCAAAATGGGCTGGCATAGCCGCTCTACGTCCGGTGTCCACCTGTGTTACACCTAATTGTGGCCCTAATAAGGATACATCAGTGGCAGCACTGGATTCTTACCGTCCATTTATCATGAAAGGTTCTGTTGCTCTGCTGAAAAAGGGTGAACAAGTGCCAGTAACTATTCTGAGGGACACGGGGGCTTTTGACTCTTTTATACAGGCTGGTGTTCTTCCGTTAACTGAGAATTCTGATACGGGTGACAGGGTGCCTATCCGGGGCATAGATATGAATGTTCTGTGGGTTTCCATGCATAAAGTGTTTCTGAAATGTGAATTATTCCAGGGGGAAGCGAGGCTTGCTGTGCGCCCAGCGCTGCCAATACCAGGGGTGACGGTGATCCTGGGGAATGACTTGGTTGGTGCTCGGGTGTGGGCAGAGGTTCCTCCACCGGCAGTGGTGACGTCTGTTCCTTTGGTAACTGGGGGGATGGATAAAAGTGAAGGTGACTTTCCAGGGGTTTTTTCTGCGTGTGCTGTGACACGGGCAATGGCTAAGTTAAATGGGAACTCTAAGTCAAAAGAATTAGTGCCTAACATATCTGAAAAGTTTTCAATACCTCTTGCTGACTTTCCGCTGTCCATAACACGTTCAGATCTGGTGGCAGAGCAGCAGGCAGATCCCTCTCTGAAGGAGCTGGTGCCACTGATACGTCCAGAGGATGAGATAATTGACAGTGCTTGTGGGTATTTTCTTCAAAACTCTTTGTTGGTGAGAAAATGGCTGCCACATGATGGAAGGTTTGTGGGTGAACCTGTATTTCAAATTGTGTTGCCAGCTAAACTTCGCCAGTCAGTGTTAAAAGTGGCGCATAATGAATCTGGACATGCTGGTGTGAGAAAGACTTATAACAGGCTACTTAGGCATTTCTTTTGGCCTCGTATGAAGAGGGATGTGTCAGCATATGTTAAAACGTGTCATACATGCCAGTTAACTGATAAGCCAAATCAGAAGTTAAAGCCAGCTCCATTGTACCCCATTCCGGCCATAAGCCAGCCTTTTGAACATCTAATCATAGACTGTGTTGGTCCTCTACCACGCTCAAAGTCTGGAGCGGTGTATTTGCTAACAGTAATGTGCCAGGCAACTCGTTACCCTGCTGCGTATCCTCTCCGTACTATTACAACGCGGTCAGTTGTGCGTGCTCTGTCTCAGTTCATCTCTATTTTTGGCGTTCCGCAGGTTATTCAGTCTGACAGGGGGTCTAATTTCTGTTCACACATGTTTTCTCAGGTCCTGAAACAGTTGCGTGTGCGCCACAATCTGAGCTCTGCCTACCACGCACAGAGTCAGGGGGCCTTGGAGCGTTTTCACCAGACGTTAAAAGCTATCCTGCGTGCCTACTGTACTGAGATGGGTAAAGACTGGGAAGAGGGTCTGCCGTGGCTGATGCTTGCTACTAGAGAGGTAACACAGGAAAGCACAGGTTTCAGTCCAAATGAGCTAGTCTTTGCGCATACTGTGAGGGGTCCTTTAGCGGCGCTGTCTGGAGATTGGGTTGAGGCCCAGCCTCCCAAAAATTTGATTGCCTATGTAGATGGTTTTCGTCATCGGCTGTACACAGCTGGGTTGATGGCTAAAGAAAATTTGGCAACAGTTCAGGATAAAATGAAGCAGCGGTACGATGTTAAAACAGAGCACCGGGAGTTTATTCCGGGAGACCAGGTGTTAGCCCTGCTTCCCATCGTCACCTCACCTTTTCAAGCAAAGTTTTCTGGTCCACACACGGTCGTGAAAAAGGTCTCAGAGCGGAATTACATTATTTCAACGCCTAAACGTAAGAAACCAACCCAGCTCTGCCAAGTGAATTTGCTAAAGCCTTATTTTGCACGTGATTCTGAGACACCTGTGTTGTGTGTTCGGCCAGAGGTTGGATTGGCTCACGCAGTTTGCATGGCAATTCCGGTGTTGTCTCCTACTCAGGAGATAGAGGAAGATGGTTTGGGTACTCCTGATCCAGCGTTGGTGCACGGTCGGCTGAAAAATTCAGAAGCGCTTGCATGCCTTGATACACTTGTTGGCTCATTTGCCTGCGGCGGGCCAGAAAGAACTTGCGGGGTTAATCCAGGAGTTTCCATGCTTGTTTGGTGATACACCTACTTGTACTCATTTAGTAGAACATGACATTGATGTTGGCGATGCTAAACCAATAAAACAGCGGTTTTACAGGGTAAATGCATATAAGCGGGAATATTTGGAAGCCGAGGTTGATTACATGTTATCAAACGGTATTGCAGAGCCATGTGCATCTAGTTGGGCTTCACCTTGTTTATTAGTTCCTAAATCAGATGGCACACCTCGTTTTTGTTCAGATTTTCGTAAAGTGAATAATGTCACTAAGCCAGATTATTTTCCACTTCCTAGGATGGAAGACTGTATTGATCAGGTGGGCTCCGCTAAATTTGTGAGTAAATTTGATTTACTGAAGGGGTACTGGCAGGTGCCTCTGTCAGCGCGAGCACGTGAGATTTCCGCCTTTATAACATCTAATGGTCTTTATTCTTACAAGGTCATGCCATTCGGACTGCGTAATGCGCCTGCTACATTTCAGCGCCTTATGAATAAGGTAATTTGGGACGTGCCGGGGTGTGCAGTATATCTTGATGACGTGGTAATCTATTCGGATACCTGGGAAGTTCATTTGGAACGCATTTGGGAGTTGTTCAGTCGCCTGAGAGAGGCAAGGCTCACAGTCAATCTTGCAAAGTGTGAGTTTGCAAGGGCGACTGTGACCTACCTTGGTCGGGTGGTTGGGCAGGGCCAAGTCCGTCCAGTGGAGGCTAAGGTGCAAGCTGTTGAGCAGTATCCGGTTCCAACCACAAAGAAAGCTTATGCGTTTTCTTGGTCTAATAGGTTATTATCGCAGTTTTTGTAGGAATTTTGCAACAGTTGTGGCACCTCTCACTAACCTCCTTAAGTCTAAGGTGCAGTTTGTCTGGACGCCAGTTTGCCAGGAAGCATTCGAGCAGGCCAAATCACTCTTGTGTTCTGCTCCTGTTTTGTCAGCTCCAAGCTTTGACAAGCCGTTTAAGATCTACACGGATGCCAGTCATGTGGGGGCGGGGGCCGTACTCATGCAGGAGGACAATCTAGGAATAGATAAGCCTGTTAGCTTTTCTTCAAAGAAATTCAACTCTTACCAGCTAAACTACTCAGTCATTGAAAAAGAAGCATTGGCTTTGATGTTAGCTTTACAACACTTTGATGTTTATGTAGGTGGTAGTACCCCTGTTGTCATTTATACAGACCACAACCCTTTGACTTTTCTCAACTCTCTGCAGTGTCCAAACCAGAGGTTGATACGATGGTCACTATTCCTGCAGTCCTATGCCTTGGACATTCATCATGTTAAAGGGACGGAGAACGTGGTGGCTGATGCCTTGTCACGGGCTCCTCATGACTGAGGTCCTAGTCCTACTCATCTCCAGTGGTCCTCCGCTTGCCGCTGTCTTTCACCCCTTAAAAATGCGTCATTGGATCCGGTTGCTGGGGTGGAGGTCTGTGACAGTGTGTTGGTGGCCATGAGTAGAGGTTTGGGGTACACCAGATAGGATTGTGTATGGAAATAGGTTCCGGTGATCCCTTTGGGACCCCGTCTTTATGGGGGGGGGGGTGTGACGGTTCCCTGTATATAGGATATGGTGAAGGTTATTGTATAGTATATCTTATAGCATACTTTGGGTATGGTATTTTGGTTTAGGTTATGTTGTTTCTTTGCTTTGTCCCTCCCTGGTTCTGTTATCCTTGTTTGCAGTGGATTGGGGAGCAGAGCTGTGATGTCACCTGCAATCAGCCAAGTGTTGCCACCTGGGCCCGGTGGTTGAGACCCAGTATAAAAGCCAGTCTCCCAGTCCCTTCCGGGGCTTCTCTTTTGTTCAGTTGACTTCTGTGCTGTTCAGTTCTCCTTTTGCACCTCTCCTGCCATGCACCCTTTTCATCCTTTTTGTTAATACATCCAACACCACACACACATACATTCCACTCCTGCATACATCCACTACACCACTGATTACTGATTTTCACACCTCATCTTTTTGCCTTATGGGTAATTATGCCTTTGATTATGTACGTTTTTGCTTATTTAATAAATTATATTAAATGTTGAGTACTGCGTTTCCCCTGTTTTTTGTTGTACATCTGGCACCCCTAGGCCAAGGTATAACAACCTGCTTCAGTGACTCCACATTCAATTCCTTCTGCCATTGTTTAAGTTTTCGTTCTCAGCCTTTAATATTCGATTGTACAGGTTTTCTCCAAGTAAATCCGACAGCTTTTGTTTGAATATGTTAGTATTTCGGTTATTTATTTATTACTCTTTCACGCGCACAGCCGTGCTTTGTTTCCGTTTCAGTCCGTTTATAGGTCATTTAAGTTACTTTATTTCCGTGAGCGTATATTTCCGCGGTGTCCTGCAGCCTATAGTTTCAGTGATTTCGTAGTTTATAGGCAGTTTATGGATTTATTTGTCTGCTCATCAAACATTTCCTTACATCATCGTTTGTCACGTTTTAATGTTTGATCATAACCAGGTTCAGAAAACAGCGCATCCGCTCGTTTACTCACGGTACCGGTGAAATCAGATTGGCAGCAGTCCAGATCAATCCGAATACACTGACTCCGGTCTCATTCTTTCATTTCCACGGTGACTGGCGTCCTTTCTGGCGTTCAGATGGATATTCTTTAACTTAATGTTGGAGCGATCAGTGAATCAACGCGCATTCTTTCATAGTGTCACAATAATACTTTCTTTATTGCATAACAGCAACATCAAAATAAACTAGAAAACGCAATTCCATGGATTATGGAATTACCATGGCATGACAATGTAAAAGGGCTGCAGTGTAAACTAGAAAATGTAATCCCACACTTGAGTCATAATTTATGGATAAAGTATCTGCTAAGAGCCATAATAATATTCCAATTAAATTCAACTGAGTGAATATGCAATGATTGATAGGTGAGTGTGAGTGAGTTAAGTTATGTGGGTAAGTTGAGTTTGCACAGAATAGAGTTGTGAGAATGTATCTCGTTTAAGACTGCAATGTTTATTGTACAGTTGTTCAAGGCCTCTTAAGGTCACACATGACATTACCCATGCACAGCGACAGGCTTGGGCACAGTGAAGCCACAGTTTATTCAGAATGGCTCTATAGGATATGTACTTTTGGAATAGAATGTACCACATGTATTCAGGAATGTATAAGCTGTATTTAAGCAAATATTATATAATTAATAATTGTCTCATTATCATAGCCTATTGCCATACGTAATTTCCAAATTTACAAAATGCCCATCCATCCATCCATGTCCACCGCTTATCCGGGGTCGGGTCGCGGGGGCAGCAGCCTGAGGAGAGAAGCCCAGACTTCCCTCTCCCCAGCCACTTCGTCCATCTCTTCCGGGGGGATCCCGAGGCGTTCCCAGGCCAGCCGAGAGACATAGTCCCTCCAGCGTGTCCTGGGTCTTCCCCGGGGCCTCCTCCCGGAGGGACGTGCCCGGAACACCTCCACAGGGAGGCGTCCGGGGGGCATCCTCACTAGATGCCCGAGCCACCGCAACTGGCTCCTCTCGATGCGGAGGAGCAGCGGTTCTACTCTGAGCCCCTCTCGGATGACCGAGCTTCTCACCCTATCTCTAAGGGAGAGCCCGGACACCCTGCGGAGGAAACTAATTTCGGCCACTTGTATTCGCGATCTCGTTCTTTCAGTCACTACCCACAGCTCGTGACCATAGGTGAGGGTAGGAACGTAGATTGACCGGTAAATCGAGAGCTTCGCCTTTAGGCTCAGCTCCTTCTTCACCATGACGGACCGGTGCAGAGCCCGCATCACTGCCGACGCCGCACCGATCCGTCGGTCAATCTCCCGCTCCATCCTCCCCTCACTCGTGAACAAGACCCCGAGATACTTGAACTCCTCCACTTAAGGCAGGCAAATTTACAAATTGGTTATTTTTTATTGACCATTATTATTATTATTATCCATCCATCCATTATCGTGACCGCTTATCCTCTACGAGGGTCGCGGGGGGGCTGGAGCCAATCCCAGCTGCAACGGGCGAGAGGCGGGGTACACCCTGGACAGGTCGCCAGCCTATCACAGGGCTAACATACATAGACAAACAATTATTATTATTATTATTATTATTATTATTAGTAGTAGTAGTAGTAATAGTAGCAGTAGTAGTAGTAATAGTAGTACCAGTCGTACTTCAACAACAAAATAAAACTAGCATTAGGAAATATCAACAGTTTTACACAATAAAAACGTATGGTTGGCCAAGGTAGACAGTATGTTGGCCAAAAATATGGGCAACCGTTCAGTAGACCCAGACGTGGGTCACCGGGGCCCCCCCCTGGAGCCAGGCCTGGGGGAGGGGCCCGTTGGCGAGCACCTGGTGGCCGGGTCTACGCCCGCGGGGCTCGGTCAGGCACAGCCCGAAGGAACGACGCGGGACACCCTTCCCATGGGTTCACCACCCGTGGGAGGGGCCAAAGGGGTCGGGTGCAATGTGAGCTGGGCGGCAGCAGGAGGCGGGGACCTGGTGGTCCGACCCTCGGCTGCAGAAGCTAGCTCTGGGGACGTGGAACGTCACCTCTCTGGCGGGGAAGGAGCCGGAGCTGGTGTGCGAGGCTGAGAGATACCGGCTAGATATAGTCGGGCTCACCTCGACACACAGTTTGGGCTCTGGAACCAGCATCCTTGAGAGGGGTTGGACTCTTTTCCACTCTGGAGTTGCCCCTGGGGAGAGGCGCCGAGCGGGGGTGGGAATGCTTATTTCCCCCCGGCTCGGTGCCTGTACGTTGGGGTTCACCCCGGTGGACGAGAGAGTAGCCTCCCTCCGCATTCGGGTGGTGGGACGGGTCCTGACTGTCGTTTGTGCTTATGCACCGAATGGCAGTTCAGAATACCCACCCTTTCTGGAGTCCTTAGGGGGGTGTTGGAAAGCGCTCCTTCTGGGGACTCCCTTGTTCTGCTGGGGGACTTCAACGCCCATGTGGGCAATGACAGTGAGACCTGGAGGGGCGTGATTGGGAGGAACGGCCCCCCTGATCTGAACCCGAGTGGTGTTTTGTTATTGGACTTCTGTGCTCGTCATGGATTGTCCATAACAAACACCATGTTCAAGCATAAGGGTGTCCACATGTGCACTTGGCACCAGGACACCCTAGGCCGCAGTTCGATGATCGACTTTGTAGTTGTATCGTCAGACTTGCGGCCGCATGTCTTGGACACTCGGGTGAAGAGAGGGGCGGAGCTGTCAACTGATCACCACCTGGTGGCGAGTTGGCTCCGATGGCGGGGGAAGATGCCGGTCAGACCTGGCAGACCCAAACGTACTGTGAGGGTCTGCTGGGAACGTCTGGCTGAATCTCCTGTCAGAACGAGCTTCAACTCCCACCTCCGGGAGAGCTTCAACCATGTCCCGGGGGAGGCGGGGGACATAGAGTCCTTGTTCCGTACCTCCGACCTTGTTCCGTACCTCCATTGTCGAAACGGCCGACCGGAGCTGTGGCCGTAAGGTCGTCGGTGCCTGTCGCGGCGGCAATCCCCGAACCCGCTGGTGGACCCCAGCGGTAAGGGATGCCGTCAAGCTGAAGAAGGAGTCCTACCGGACCTTTTTGGCCTGTTGGACTCCTGAGGCAGCTGATGGGTACCGGCGGGCCAAGCGGAGCGCGGCTTCGGCGGTTGCGGAGGCAAAAACTCGGGTGTGGGAGGAGTTCAGTGAGGCCATGGAGAACGACTTCTGAACGGCTTCGACACCATCCGGCGTCTCAGGAGGGGGAAGCAGTGCTCTGTCAACACCGTGTACCGGGGGGACGGGGCGCTGCTGACCTCGACTCGGGACGTCGTGAATCGGTGGGGGGAATACTTCAAAGACCTCCTCAATCCCACCAACATGCCTTCCACTGAGGAAGCATGGTCTGCGGACTCGGGGGGGGACTCTCCTATCTCCGGGATTGAGATCACCGAGGTGGTTAAAAAGCTCCTCGGTGGCAAGGCCCCGGGGGTGGACGAGATCCGCCCCGAGTTCCTAAAGGCCCTGGATTCTGTGGGGCTGTCTTGGTTGACATGACTCTGCAGCATCGAGTGGACATCGGGGGCAGTGCCTCTGGATTGGCAGACCGGGGTGGTGGTTCCCCTCTTCAAAAAGGGGGACCGGAGGGTGTGCTCCAACTACAGGGGGATAACACTCCTCAGCCTCCCCGGTAAGGTCTATTCGGGGGTCCTGGAGAGGAGGGTCCATAGGATAGTCGAACCTCGGATCCAGGAGGAGCAATGTGGTTTTCGTCCCGGCCGTGGAACTGTGGACCAGCTCTATACCCTTAGCGCGGTACTCGAGGGTGCATGGGAGTTCGCCCAACTCTCCCTTAGAGATAGGGTGAGAAGCTCGGTCATCCGGGAGGGGCTCAGAGTAGATCCGCTGCTCCTCGAGAGGAGCCAGTTGCGGTGGCTCGGGCATCTAGTGAGGATGCCTCCTTGACGCCTCCCTGGGGAGGTGTTCCGGGCCGGAGGAGGCCCCGGGTAAGACCCAGGACACGCTGGAGGGACTATGTCTCTCGGCTGGCCTGGGAACGCCTCGGGATCCCCCCGGAAGAGCTGGACGAAGTGGCCGGGGAGAGGGAAGTCTGGGCTTCTCTCCTCAGGCTGCTGCCCCCGCGACCCGACCCCGGATAAGCGGAGGAAAATGGATGGATGGATGGACCTACACGTAACGAGATGTTTGCTATGACGTCTCGTATGACCGATATGATCCAGTTGGAAGCGCTGTATTAAATCTCGGTTTTGGTGGCAAGAATAAAATTGGAGTGCGATAACAGTATGCCTGTCATGACAGAAGACGTCATGCCATGCATAATAAAACTCATCTCAAACAGAAAACTCGCTTTGTGTCGAAATGCGGTTAAAGAATAGTTTGCACTTCCGCTCTTTAGCCAAACACACCTCTCCACCTGTGCGCAGGTGATGTCTACATATAGAGTTAACACCCCCTGACCTCATCACTGCATCATCATCATTATCATCATAATCATTTTAGAAATATCACGTCAACATGATCAACAGTATTTCATTATGATCAGCATAATTTGATATACAGGCATGATTCTAAGTTACTCACATGAATATGATAAATATGAGCTCTCCTCTGCCTAGAATGGTTGACTGTGTGGAGCGCGTTGGGTCTGCTAGTTGGGTAACAAAGATAGATCTTACAGACAGGGCCAAAAGCATCTCTGCTTTCGTTATGTCCGACTTGTTCCTCCAATACAACGTCATGGTATTTGGTATGAGAAATGTCCCACAACCTTCCAAAGACTCGTTAATATCGTAATCGCTGGTATGTCTGAATGTGAGGCTTATTTAGACGACATTGTTTTATATAATCCCACCTGGTCCTCTCACATACAGCAACTTTATGAACTTTTCAACTTGAAAAGTTGACTTGCAAAGGCAAACCTCACCATCAACCTCGCCAAATGTGAGTTTGGAAAAGCCACGGTAACATACTTGGGGCGGGTCGTTGGTGGTGGACAGGTGTGTCTAGTGATGGCAAAAGTGGCTGCCATCCAACAGTATCCAGTTCCTTTTGATCGCCGTGGATTAAGGTGATTTTTAGGGATGGTGGGATGCTACCGTGATTTTTGTGTTAATTTTTCCTCCGTTAAGATAAGATAAGTTAAAATATTCCTTTATTAATCCCCCTTAGGAGAAATTCACATTGACCAGCAGTACAAGGGAATAGAGGAGTGCTATAAAAAGCCTGAGTATAGACAATAAACAATAAATAGATTTACCTAAATTAAGATAAAATTATATGCGAGCTCTTAGAATCAGATCAGATGAAATCTGTAAGCAGTTGTTGCGCCGCTTACAGATATGTTAAGTCCCAAGGTGGATTTTGTTTGGTCAGAAGCATGTCAAAGGTCATTTGAAAATGTTAAAGGCGGGGTGACCACTAGGGGTCTAGAGGGGATGGCGGCTTAGCAGGAGAGCTCTCGACCAGAGTGAATTAAAACTGCCCCAAAGTGAATTAATTACCCAGCGAAGTGCACGAAAACAAGGGAGAAGGGGCACAGATGACGTCCAAAAAGAACCGGAGAGTGAAAAAGTCAATTATCGAGCAAGTTGGCGACGAAGAGATGCAGCTAACAGAAGAAGCTAATGTTAGCTCCCCCGGGGCTGGCCGGGGTGCCTCCCCCGCCCCTAGCCGCGACGACGCAGGTTCGGAGAACGAGGATGAACCGGTAAATCTGTTGTTGTTACTGAAAGAGCTTCGAGGCGTTGGGAAAGAGGTTAAAGAATTTCGAAATGACACGAAATAACAATTACAAGATATTAGAGAAGAGCAGGTCAAAACAAACGCGAGGCTCAACGAAGTGGAAACCAGGATCGCCAGTCATGAAGATAAGCTCCAACGCACCGACGAGATATTAGCCGAGATAATAACAACACAAGAAAAGCTTCAACTTAAATTGACATCGCTGGAGGCCTATTCGAGGAGGGAGACGCTCAGACTATACGGGATACCGGAGGGAGCGGAGTCGGGATCACAATCTATGATCCATTTTGTGGAGAAGTTACTTCGGGAGAATTTAAGCATCCCCCCGTCAACAGCACTACAGATACAGAGGGCGCATAGAGCGCTATCACCCCCCCCCCCCCACCGAGCGGCTCCCGGCCCAGGTCGATCCTGGTAAAGTTTCTGTGCTTCACCGTTAAAGAAGAAGTCCTAAGGCTGGCGTGGCAGAAGAAAGGTTTTTTGTGGAACAACAACAAGATAAACCTTGACCACGACTGTCCACCGGAGATCATGGCCATGAGGAAGGAGTATGCGGAGAGGCGGAGGGTCCTGAAAGACAAGAACCTACGGTTCCGAACCCTCTACCCAGCCCGCCTCAAAGTGTTTTACGAAGAAGGAGTGAAAATCTACAACACGGTGGAGGAGGCGACGGCGGATCTGGCGCGCCGGGGGCTCCCGGTGAAAGTGATTGAACCACCGGCAACTTCCAGAGAGAAACTACAGAGATTGGCGTTGTGGCAGGGGGCTGGGGAGCAGCGCCCGCGGCAGAAACGAGGAGCTGCAGGATACAAGGAGAGGCTGCAAGTATACAGACGGGAAGAGAACTAATAATATGTCATGTTTATGATATGGACGACGTGGTAAAATATAATGAGTGTCATGGGACACTCTAAAATGGGTGGGGATTCTCTTTGCTGAGGACGTCATCATAATGGAAGGCCCCCTAACTCAGGGAGTAAATAGGGGTATTCCTTCAAAGACTAAGGGAAGCAGTGGAAGTGATTCACTGCTGGAAGCCTGGGTAGGAGCACCCTTGCTTCAGTTATACACCATATTTTTTTGTTTATTCTTTGTTTGTTCCATATGTTGTTTTTTTGGGGGGTTGCCTGCTGCTGTTGGAGGAATGCTGTACGGTCAATTAATACAACTACATGCAAGCCGAACCAGTGAAAATTATTTCGTTTAATGTAAATGGGGTTTTGAATAAGATTAAGATGAATAAGATCTTATCTAAACTAAAGAAAGAAAGAGTTACTCCAGGAGACACACATGAACCAAACAGATCATCTGAGATTGAAGAGAAAGGGTTTTAAATATGTATTTTCTTCTTCTGTCAAATCTAATCATAAGAGAGGTGTGGCTGTACTCATCTCTGGTGCACTTAACTATGAACATATCTCAGAAATCAGCGATGAGGAGGGCAGATTTGTCAGAGTAACAGGAAGGATAGAGGGATCCGAAATTACAATCCTAAATGTGTATGCCCCACCTGGGAGTGATTGGATATTCTATAGGAATATTTTTGATTTAATGGTGGACTCTCAGGGCACGGTTGTCTGTGGGGGGGACTTTAATTTTAGACTTGATCCCAAACTAGACTCATCCAATCCGACTAATCAAATGAATCCGCTCATAAGGAAAGTTAAGTCCCATATGATAGAAACGGGAATAATAGACGTGTGGCGAGAGCTATATCCATCTAGCAGAGATTATACACACTACTCTGGTTCATTTAAAGTCAATGCTAGGCTGGACTACTTCTTTATGTTTAATGTGGACAGATTTAAAATTAAAGACTGTGACATACTAACGAGGGACCTATCCGATCATAGTCCTATCTCTATGTCTCTGCAGGTGGCGAGGAAAAAACGAAATACTCTGTGGAAATTTAATTCATATATATTCAATGACCCAACCATAGTCTCTAAAATAAAAGAAGACATACAAGAATTTCTAGAAATTAACGACACAGGAGAGGTATCAGCAATTATTCTATGGGATACGCTTAAAGCGGTAATGAGAGGTAAATTAATTTCTATCACTTCCCATCTAAAAAGAACCAAAGGGCAAAAACTGGTTGATCTACAGATGAGGTTAAAGCTGAAACAACAGGAAGACATCGGCAACCCTAACCCTACTGTAAAGCAGGAAATTAGGAAACTACAGGGAGAAATCAATGATATTTACACTCAGGAGGTTCAGAAGAATTTAACCTTCCTAAGGCAGAAATATTACGAGATAGGAGGGAAATCAGCAAAATACCTGGCATACAAATTACGGAAGCAACAGGAGGAAACTTCTATCTACAAAATTAAGAATCCTAAAACTAATACTCTGGAAACCAAATTGGAGAAGATCCAGGAATGTTTTGAGGTCTTCTACAGGGACCTATACTCACAACCTGTTGCCTCTGGGGGGGATTGCTTTGATGCCTTTCTCGACCATCTAGACTTGCCCTCATTTTCAGATCTAAAAAATGAGAATTTAATAAAACTGATTTCAACAGAGGAAATTAATGCAGCTATCACCAGACTAAAATCAGGAAAGGCAGTTGGGCCGGACGGGTACAACTCACAATGGTATCGCATCCTTAGAACAGAACTAGTTCCACTATTGCTGAAGACTTTCAATCACGTCCTACAGGAGGGAGAAATCCCGCCCTCTTGGAGGGAGGCCACTATTTCAGTTATCCCGAAAGAGGGGAAAGACAGACGAGAATGTGGGAATTATCGACCAATTAGTGTCCTTAATTTGGATTATAAATTATTCACCTCTATCCTTGCCCGCAGATTGGAGAATGTGTTGCCTGACGTCATTAATTCAGACCAGACTGGTTTTATCCATCACAGACAAACAACAGATAACATCAGAAGAATATTACACATCTTAGGACAAATAAAAAAGACAAAACTCAAGCAATTATAGGGAGCCTAGATGCTGAGAAAGCTTTTGACTCTGTCAGATGGGCATTTCTGTACAAGGTGCTGGGGAAGTTTGGATTTCAAGATAAATTTATCAGAATAATCCAGGCGCTTTATGATAGACCCTCAGCCCGTATCAAGGTCAATGGTGATCTATCCAAGGCCTTTATTCTGAACCGTGGATGTAGACAGGGCTGCGCAATTTCACCCCTTCTCTTCAATCTATTTATAGAAACATTAGGTCAATTAATAAGACAAAATCAAAATATTAAGGGTATCACTCTGTCAGGAGTAGAACATAAGGTAGCAATGTTCGCTGATGATGTGTTGGTCTGTCTGGGGGATCCAGAGAAATCATTCAGTGAATTGATGTCTACTTTGAGCGATTTTGGCAAGCTTTCTGGCTACAAATTCAACATTTCAAAAACCCAGGTGATGACTCTTAACTATACAGCCCCTACGACCCAGCGTAAGGAATTTAAGGTAAATTGGGAAAATGAGAATATCAAATACTTAGGGATACACCTGACCAAGGACCTCTCGGGACTCTTCCAGGCAAACTATGAGCCAATATCTTCAATTATAAAAGTTGATTTACATAGATGGAATCTGGTCCCCTTCCTGAACCTTAGCGCCAGAATAAGTGCAGTCAAGATGAATATGTTACCACGCTTACTTTACCTTTTTAGGAACCTGCCTATAGAAGTGAGTGAAAATCCGTTTAGGGAGTGGGACAAATGGATCTCCAGATTTATCTGGCAGGGACAGAAACCAAGGATTAAATATACCACCCTTTAGCTCGCTAAGGAAAGTGGAGGGTTGGGTCTCCCCTGCTTTAGGAACTACTACTATGCTGCACAAATAGCCCCCCTTTTATACTGGTGTAATGAAACATATATAGCCAAATGGAAGGAGCTGGAGTACAATCTATCAACTCAGTTCCCCATCCAAGCCGCAATAGCAGATAAGGGTCTGATATGTCAGCTAGAAAAGTTGGGGAACCCCTGGTTGACCCACACTCTCCAAGTCTGGCAGAAGGTGATTAATATTTGCGGGATACATAAAATGTTGAGAATGTTCAGATGGTTTGCTTATGACTCAGATTTTATTCCCAACAGACTCGACCCCAGCTTTAAATCTTGGACAATGTATGGTCTTACAACACTCATTTCACTTACCCAAAGAAACACTATGTACAGCTTTGATGCCCTGCGGGACAAGCATGGCTTAGCACGGAATGATTTCCATAGATACCTGCAAGTACGCTCATATATTGACCGTGAATGTAAATTAACTGGCTTTTCAGATGCTGAATCAGAATTTTATCACATTCTGAAAAATGCCATGACCACGATCCCCTCTAAATCCATATCAAGACTGTACACAGCTCTTTCCAATGCCAATAGTAACAACACTTTTTACACTAAAGACAAATGGGAAAGGGAATTGGGGATTGTGATTTCGGAGGAGGCTTGGGGCAACATCTGGTCCTTCCAGTGGTCAACATCCAGTTCCATGGACTGGAGAGAGCACTGCTGGAAGAATAGTATTAGATATTTCAAGAAACCGCATCAGGAGAGATATAAAGGTGTATCTATGCCATGTTGGAGGCTATGTGGCTCGACTGCTGCTAACCACTACCACATATTCTGGGATTGTCCCAAGGTAAAAGTCTTCTGGAGGGATGTCCAGGCTTCTTTAAGCACAGTCTTTAACATTCAAATACCCCTGAGTTTTGATGTCCTTTACCTGGGTCACGTTCCTTTTTTGAAATGTAGGAGAGAGTTAAAGCTGCTACAAATACTCTTGGTGGCAAGTAAGAAAGCAATTACAAGAAGATGGTTAAGCCCGATCCGGCCTACCTTAGATGACTGGTTTGGAATTACTCTGGAGATATTTAGGATGGAAAAATTGACCTACCAAATAAGACTCCAGACAGACAAATTTTATCAAATCTGGAACAACTGGATTTCATTCATAGCCCCCACGAGAGCAGACTTCATTTGATCTCACTGGTAGCATTGCTTTGTAATTTACTCATTTTAATTGTGACTAATTATTGATGATTATCTCCAAGACAGCAGCAGCAGGGAACCCCTCCCCCATGTTTTCTGTACATAGTTTTGTAACTGTTCTTCCTTTCAGTAAGTTATTTCAGAATTCTCTATAAGTGAACTTGTGAGCCTCTTCTGGCTCTACTTATTTTGGGCAATTTAATGGCACAGGCTTTAAATGGTTAAATATGTTTCCATCGATGTTACTCTTGTGCTGATCTCTATGTTATCACTGGAGAGTGGGGTCTGCAAGGGACAATCAAAGTTTGACCCACGATTTGAGACTGTTCCCTCTATGGACCAATATGCCCTGATGAATGGTGTAACTCATGTTCTGGATTTAAAACAAGAAAAACTGGAATGTCATATGTGCTGAACTTTACTAATGAAGTCATGCAATTGTATTCTCCTGTCCATTCCAAATAAACATACAATTAAAAAAAAAGAAAAAAAAAAAAAAGATAATGTTAAAGGCCTTCTGCTATCCGCCCCAGTGCTTGCTGCAGCCGACTTCGATAAGCCATTCAGTCTGTCAGTAGATGCAAGCGACGTGGTGCGGGTGCTGTCCTTGCTCAGCGTGGGGCTGACGATATCGATCACCCCGTGTCTTACTTTTCCAGAAAGTTCGGAGGAGCTCAGCGAAACTATTCCACCATTGAAAAGGAGACATTAGCACTCGTATTAGCCATCCAACACTTCGAGGTCTATTTGGGTGGTTCTCCCCACCCTATCCTCGTGTATACTGATCATGACCCGCTCAGATTCCTTAACTGCATGTACAATGCAAATCAAAGGCTGATGTGCTGGAGTCTGATCCTGCAGCCGTTCAATCTCCATATTGTTCATGTGTGCGGGAAGGACAATGTCCTTGCTGATGCCCTATCTAGGGCTGAGTGCTAGGGGGCATGCAACGTGTTTCCCTCGTGTGCCTGTCTATGTGTGTGCGTGTGAGCATGTGCTTGTGCATGTGAATGCGTGTCGTGTGTGTGGGTGCGTGTGCATGCATGAGTGCAAGAGACCACGAGTCTGAATGTGTGAGAATGTGAGAGTGCTAAAAACAGTTAAAATTTAGCCTATTTGCAAGTGCCAACTTGCAAAAAGATGGCACTTAGAACCTGTGTTTTGATAGTCCGGGTTTCTCCAATTTTTAAAAATGTAAATAGATGCGAATGTAATGCCTGTTTTCTGTTGAATAGAGTGTGATTCCGTGTCTTCCCCATAAGTTTGAACGCCTGTGCTGTGCTCCTGCCCATGAGCACAGTGCCGGTAGCAATAAAGTTATGTATTTATTGGGGAATTTGTTCAGAATTTGTGGTTTTTGTTTGTAACATTAGATGGTGACAGGTCACCCTCTTAAGGGGGAGGTGTTACATGTCCCTTCTACGCTGGCCATATAATGGATGACGGTAGCTTTGGCTACCCCTGCTGGTTGCGGTCGCTGTGAGCCTTTTTGTTTTTTACCTGTGCCCAGGTGGAGGTCCTGAGTGAGAGGCGGGGCCTCACTATAAAGCCTACCTGAGAACAATTGTGGACGCCTTTTTGTGCTACCAGTTCACTCCTGCATCTGTATCTCCCACTGCCGCTGGCACGCATCGGGTTTTGAAGTCCTAGTCATTGTTAAAGCCTAATTCTTCTGTTCATTAAATACCCCTAGACCTTGAGTTTTTGCTGCGTCCTTTACGTGCGGGTACCACTCGTAACAGTTGGTGTGTGTAAGTGTGTGTTGGTGTGTGTTAGTGTGTGTGTGTAAGTGTGTGTTGGTGTGTGTTAGTGTGTGTTGGTGTGTGTGAGTCTGTGTTGGTGTGTGTGAGTGTGTGTTGGTGTGTGTTAGGCCCAATCTCAATTCTCTATCTTACCCCTTCCCCTTCCCCTTGGCCCTTCCCCTTCCCCTTCCCCTTGGCCCTTCCCCTTCCCCTTCCCCTTGGCCCTTGAAACAGAGGGGTAAGGGCTACATGCCCCTATGAATTGAGACAACACTCGTTGCGGTTACGTCATCATACATTGACGACAAAATATTGACAATTTGTTATAGGCCTACACACTGCATGGTGTTTTGTATCTTTTTCAGTTAATACGGTTTTGAATTTCATTGATGTTCAGAAACAATGTCTTTGTTAACCAACATGTCTTTATTTACAATTATGAATGGCTACAACATTGAACGCATGACTCACTCCCACATTTGCTTTGAAGCGTATTTTGATTTAGCGTATTTTGATTTCGGACATTTCTGCTCGTTTTTGTGTCGAAAACGTATCAGCTGCCGGGGGTTTCCTCCGGCGTTCCTGTGTGAAAAAGATTCATGATTCAAGATTCAAGATTCAAGATTCAAGTATCTTTATTGTCAAATGTGCTACATGGCAGGCATATAGCACAGATGAAATTGCAGTCCTCTCAGACCTGGTGCAAAATAACAAAATAACTGGTGCAATAATAAAAAACAATGGACAGACAAACGGACACCGTACAGACAAAAACACAGAAACACAGAAAAGTACGAAAAATTGAGGTAGTCCGTTGATAAATGGAAAATTTAATAGTGCAAAAAAATAGTGCAAAATATATTTAAAACAGTCAAAGGACAATTTTAAAGTGTCAGTCAGGATGAGAGTTTGTGAGTGGTGGCGGGAGGGCAATGGTCCGAGGTGGGTGCAGGGTTAAGAGTCTGTGGCAGGGGGGCAAAGGAGGGGGGGGGCTCTCACTGCTCTCACTATGCGCTGCAGTGTCTTGCGGCAGGACACAGTGCAAGCACCGTACCACACAGTGATGCAGCTGGTCAGGAGGCTCTCGATGGTGCCTCTGTAGAAGGTTTGCATAATGGTGGATGAGGCCCCAGCTCTTTTTAGTTTGTGGAGGAAGTACAGGCGTTGGTTGGCTTTTTTGGCCAGTGATGCGGTGTTATGGTTCCATGACAGGTCTTCGGAGATGTGCACACCCAGGAACTTGGTGCTGCTCACCCTCTCCACTGTAGCATCGTTGATGATCAGTGGAGCATGCTGTGTGTGCATTCTCCTGAAGTCCACAACAATCTCCTTCGTCTTCTCCACATTCAGACGGAGATTGTTGTCCTTGAACCACGTAGCCAGCCTGTTCACCTCACTCCTGTAGATCGTCTCATCGCCGTTGTTGATGAGACCCACCACAGTCGTGTCATCCGCAAACTTGATGAAGATGTTGGAGCTGGATGTTGGTGTGCAGTCGTGGGTCAGCAGGGTGAATAAGAGGGGGCTCAGCACACATCCTTGGGGGGCCCCCGTGTTCAGTGTGATGGTGCTGGAGGTGCTGCTGCCGACCCGAACAGTCTGTGGTCTTCCCGTCAGGAAGTCCAACAGCCAGTTGCACAGGGAGGTGTTGAGTCCTAGCTGGTCCAGTTTGTGAATGAGCTGCTGGGGGATGATTGTGTTGAATGCTGAGCTGAAGTCGATGAACTGCATTCTGACATATGAGTCTTTTGAATCCAGGTGGGTGAGGGCAGAGTGGAGGGCAGAGGAGATGGCATCATCGGTCGAACGATTGGACCGATATGCGAACTGGAAAGGGTCCAGGGTGGGGGGGAGGGCAGACTTGATGTGTTGCATGACTAGCCGCTCGAAGCACTTCATGAGGATGGGAGTGAGTGCGACTGGGCGGTAGTCATTGTGGCAGGAGGGAGACGACTTTTTCGGCACTGGGATGATGGTGGTGGCTTTGAGGCATGTGGGGACAACAGCCTGGCTCAGCGAGGTGTTGAAGATGTCCGTGAAGACATCTGTGAGCTCCTCAGCACAGTCCCTCAGTACACGACCGGGAATGTTGTCGGGACCAGAGGCTTTCCGTGGGTGTGTCCCTTTGAGGGATCGCCTCACGCTATCTGGGGATAGCGTCAACACCTGGTCGCCGGGAGAGGGTGGGGTCTTCTGTGACGGGGTGCTGTTGTCTGCCTCAAAGCGGGCGAAGAAGTCGTTCAGCTCGTTCAGCAGAGGGGTGGAGCTGTCGCAGGTCTGCGGAGAGGGCTTGTAGTCCGTTAAGGATTGGATCCCTCGCCACAGGTTCCTGGAGTCTCTGCTGTTGCTGAAGCGGTCGGCGATCCACCTGGAGTACCGTCTCTTGGCCTTCCTGATGCTGAGGAGTCTGTAGACTTCCCCTGTCAGCCATGGCTTCTGGTTGGCCCGAATGCGGATGCTCTTGGTGACTGTGACGTCATCAATGCATTTCCGCATGTAGGAAGTGACGGTGTCCGTGTACTCCTGGAGGTCTGTAGTGTTGTTGTAGGTGGCTGCCCGTCTGAACATGCTCCAGTCGGTGATGAGGAAGCAGTCCTGGAGTGTCTCTGAAGACCCCTCAGGCCACACGCGTACCTGCTTTGTTGTTGGTCTGATGAATTTGACCAGGGGTCTGTAAGCAGGCATTAATATAGTGGTGATGTGGTCTGAGGATCCTAGGTGGGGCAGGGGGAGGGCTTTGTAGGCCCCTCTATGCGTGGTCCAGGATATTATTGCCACGTGTGGGAAAGTTGATGTGTCCATGGAGTTGTGGAAACACGCTCTTGGGGTTTGCATGATTGAAATCCCCAGCCAGGATGAGGAAAGCATCAGGGTGGGCTGTCTGCTGCTCACTGATGTGCTGGTAGAGTTCATACAATGCCTTGCTCCTGTTGTTGTTGGAGCCAGGGGGGATGTATATTGCTACCAGGAGTATGGCACTAAATTCCCTCGGCAGGTAGAATGGCCGGCATTTAATGACCATATACTCCACCAGTGTTGAGCAGTGTGTGCGAACCACAGCAGCGTCACGGCACCAGGCATCACTGATGTAAACACAGAGTCCCCCGCCGCGAGTCTTCCCCCCCTCGACGAGCACTCTGTCCGCCCGGTAGCATGTTAGCCCGGCCAGTTGAATGGCACAGTCCGGGACGCTGTCAGTGAGCCATGTTTCCGCAAAAACAAAGGCACAACAGTTACTCACGGTTTTGGTGGATGTCCGGAGTAGACGGATGTAATCCAGTTTATTATCCAGCGATCGTACGTTGGCCAGTACGATCGTAGGGATAGCCGGCCGATGAGGGCTAGCCGCTAGCCTAGCTCGGATACCTCCGCGCTTGCCCCTCTTCTGCTTCCGCATATTCCGCTTGTGGCGCCTCCACTGGCGGCTGGTTGCAGGAGTGGGGGTCGGTGATTGAGCAGGCCGCTGGAGCAAATCGCAGTCGCGTAGTATTTCCGCGACTGCTGGATTTATGTCCATATTTGTAGTTCTGCCGATGGCGAGCAGAAACTCACGGGAGTATGTGTGTTTCGGGACATAAAGACGCGACGATGACGGACATGTGCACATATGTACACCACACAAAAAACATAAACACACCGATTCGACGGGAGAGGAGCCGCTGCGTGTGTACGCGCCGCCATTACACTGAAAAAGGACGATATATAAAGGACGATATATGTAAAGCACGTATCGATTTGTCTCTAATTGTCTACACTGTTATCAAACGGAATTCGCTGCTAATTGTGTTTAGTACACTGCTAGTCATAGAAATGTAACTTTGTGCACTCAGCAATGTAACGTTCGCATACCGATTTTCGAAAAAGTTTCGATTAAGAATATGGTTGCAAATATATAGGTACAGGACTGTTTAGAGCACAAAACAACACTTTCGTAAATTTTAAATCAATTATTTCAGCCGAAAATACTTACATTTAGGTGACTCTCGTTGAGATCTGGCCGCGATTGTTGCCGGTTGCGCATTGTAATGGGTACCCCTTGGTTTCAAGTAAGCTCCCGATCTCACTTGGTTTCAAGGGGTGTATACCCCTTCCCCTTAGCCCTTCCCCTCGATCGAAAAGAGAATTGAGACAGCCCTTGGTCTCACTTGAACGCGCAAAACCAAGGGGAAGGGGTAAGGGGAAGGGCTAAGATAGAGAATTGAGATTCAGCCTTAGTGTGTGTTGGTGTGTGTGAGTGTGAGTGTGTGTTGGTGTGTGTGAGAGTGTGTTGGTGTGTGTGAGTGTGTGTTGGTGTGTGTGAGTGTGTGTTGGTGTGTGTTGGTGTGTGTGAGTGTGTGTTGGTGTGTGTGTTGGTGTGTGTTAGTGTGTGTTGGTGTGTGAGTGTGTGTTAGTGTGTGTTGGAGTGTGTAAGTTTGTGTCGGTGTGTGTTACTGTGTGTTGGTGTGTGTTGGTGTGTGTTAGTGTGTGTTGGTGTGTGTGTTGGTGTGTGTAAGTGTGTGTTGGTGTGTGTGAGTGTGTGTTGGTGTGTGTGTTGGTGTGTGTTAGTGTGTGTTGGTGTGTGAGTGTGTGTTAGTGTGTGTTGGAGTGTGTAAGTTTGTGTCGGTGTGTGTGAGTGTGTGTTGGTGTGTGCGAGTATGTGTTGGTGTGTGTGAGTGTGTGTGTGAGTGTGTGTGTGAGTGTGTGTGTTAGTGTCTGTTGGTGTGTGTGAGTGTGTTTTGGTGTGTGTGAGTGTGTTGGTGTGTGTTGGTGTGTGTGAGTGTGTGTTGGTGTGTGTGAGTGTGTGTAAGTGTGTGTTGCTGTGTGTGAGTGTGTGTTGGTGTGTGCGAGTGTGTGTTGGTGTGTGTTGGTGTGTCTGAGTGTGGGTTGATGTGTGTTAGTGTGTGTTGGTGTGTGTGAGTGTGTGTTGGTGTGTGTTAGTGTGGGTTGGTGTGTGTAAGTGTGTGTTGGTGTGTGTTAGTGTGTTGGTGTGTGTGAGTGTGTGTTGGTGTGTTACTGTGTGTGTTACTGTGTGTTGGTGTGTGTGAGTGTGTGTTGGTGTGTATTCCAAAACAATTACAACATGTTCTGAAACCCAGGGTTGATGATAAACTTAATCTAGCTTTACTAAACATCAGGTCATTGGCAGGAAAAAGCTTTTTAATCAATGATTTTATAATCAACCACAATCTGGAGTGCTTGTTTTTAACAGAAACTTGGCTTGATCAAGGTAACAGTGGAACTGTTCTTATTGAAGCTGCACCTCCCAACTTTAGTGTCATGAGTGAGGCTAGAGTGAATAAAAGGGGAGGAGGCGTAGCCATTTTGTTTAATGATTCGCTCCAATGCAAGCAGGCATCTTTCGGATCCTTTGATTCATTTGAGTATGTGGCTCTGCAGCTAAAGTCCTCCTCTCCAGTTTTGTTCCTAAATATTTATAGGCCACCCAAATACCGTTCAACCTTCTTTGATTACTTTTCAGTGCTAATGTCTATTATATGTGTCGACTTTGACTGTATAGTTATTGTCGGTGACTTTAACATTCATGTTGACAAACCCCAGGGCAGAGGAACCAAAGAACTATGTTGTGTCCTTGAACTCACTCAGCATGTGAAGGAGCCCACACACAACAAAGGGAACACCCTGGACTTAGTTATTTCCAAGGGTCTGAACATCTCGAAAGTTAGCGTCATGGACGTTGCTCTCTCTGACCATTCATGCGTTTTCTTTGAGTGTGTTATCTCGGAAAAAAATGGAAAAAAAGAAATACTCTCAGGGCCTCATTAACTAACAGAATTGCGTCCATTTCTAGCGTAATTTGCGGGTAAAATAGGCGCAAAAACATGGAACCGTATTTACTAACGTGGCGCAACGGGGTAAATGCGCAAATAGCCTGCTTCTGAAGAGGCGATAGGCAAGTTGCGCATCCCGCCTCATTTATATGCATAAATGGGAGTGTATCAGGGGAAGTGGGAGTGAATCGCAAAGAGCTGGGAGGTAACGCGTTAAGTGCGCCTTATTATGTATTGCGTGGTATTTACTACGATTGCCTGAGAAGTGCGCGACTCGAATTGGAGCGCAAATCTCCGCCTAATAAAAGCAGGTGTAAACCAGGAAGCGGGTTCTGCTTGAGCCTGTAAACAAGGACATGGCAGCTGTTGTAAGAGCAAGAAGAAGACACCGACAAAGGCACCGCGCCGATGATCGGCGCGGAACTTTTGTTTTCTTTTTCTTGGATCGTCCATGGTTACGCAAACACGCAGACCCATTCTCCCTTCTTTTAACGGTGCGCTAATTACACTAGGGCGGAGTATGGCGCTGATTGCCTGATGAAGTACGGGTTTGATAAATACAACGTAAAGTGCGGTGACGAATGCTGCGCAAATAACGGCTCGGCGCTGGCGCAGATTACGCTGCTTTCGCAAATGTTAGTAAATGAGGCCCACAGTGAAGTCATAACAAGGCGGTGTATCTCTGAAAACACCAGTGAATTGTTTATTCAGACATTCTCCTCTACACCCGTCCTCTCTGGTGTCTCAGTGAATGAGCTTGTTGATCTTTTCAACATCAAAACAAAAAATGTTATTGATGCAATTGCGCCTATGAAGGTGAAGGTGGTCGCAGGTAAGAAAAGATCTCCGTGGAGAAATGCTTTATTGGTGAGAAATTAAAAAAGAGTGTCGAAGAGCTGAACGCAGATGGCGGAAAACGAATCTCCAGGTCCATTACGAAATCTATAAAGAGAGACTCCGTATTTATAACTTTAATCTCAAAATCAGAATCAGAATTCGATTTATTGCCAAGTAGGTTTGCACCTACAAGGAATTTGTCATGGTGCAATTGGTGCAATAGAAAGCAGTATTAAAAATAAAATAAAATAAAAATAAGATAAAAGTAAGTAAGTAAAAATAACTATAAATATAAATATATATATACAATGTACAATGAATTTGGAATACTGAACTATTGGTCCTGAATGAGGACACACTGTACACACTGTGCGTTAATGTAACGCAGGTGATCTGAAGATGCCACGTTGATGTAGCATGTAGGACTGTGTGGGGGAAGGGAGAGAGTCAGTGTCAGGGGGGGCTCCGGGCCTTGTTGAAAAGGCTAGTGGCAGACGGGAAAAAACTGTTCTTGTGCCGTGAGGTTTTGGTCCTGATGGACCGCAGCCTCCTGCCAGAGGAGAGTGCCGCAAAGAGTGTTGTTGCCATAATCTTGCCTGCACGCCTCAGGGTCCTGGAGGTGTACAGGTCCTGGAGCGACGGCAGATTGCAGCCAATCACCTTCTCTGCAGACCGAATGACGCGCTGCAGTCTGCCCTTGTCCTTGGCGGTGGCAGCAGCGAACCAGATGGTGATGGAGGTGGTGAGGATGGACTCAATGATGGAGGAGTAGAAGTGCACCATCATTGTCCTGGGCAGGTTGAATTTCTTCAGCTGCCTCAGGAAGTACATCCTCTGCTGGGCTTTCTTGATGAGGGAGCTGATGTTCAGCTCCCACTTGAGATCCTGGGAGATGACAGTTCCCAGGAAGCGGAAAGACTCCACAGTGTCAATTGTGTAGTCACAGAGGGTAATAGGGGCAGGTGAGGCTGAGTACTTCCTGAAGTCCACAACCATCTCCACTGTCTTTAGAGCATTTAGCTCTAGGTTGTTACGGCTGCACCATGTCACCAGATGGTCTACCTCCCACCTGTAGTCAGACTCATCACCATCAGAAATGAGTCCGATGAGGGTGGTGTCATCCGCAAACTTCAGAAGCTTGACGGGAGAAGAGCAGAGGAGAAAGTACACAGCCCTAAGGGGAACCGGTGCTGATGGTCTGTGAGTCGGAGATGTGTTTTCCCAGCTTCACATGCTGCTTCCTGTCAGACAGGAAGTCTGTAATTCACCTGCAGGTGGAGTCAGGCACACTAAGCTGGGAGAGCTTCTCCTGAAGCAGAGCTGGAATGATAGTATTGAAAGCAGAGCTGAAATCCACAAACAGGATCCTGGCGTAGGTTCCTGCGGAGTCCAGGTGCTGGAGGATGAAGTGGAACGCAAGGGAAGCCTTCTTTTCTGAAATCATTGCTAAAAACAATAACAATGCACGAGCCCTGTTCACTACTGTCGACAGGCTAACAAACCCCCCTGTGTCTGTAGCACCTGGGCTTCTCTCCACCAGGGCCTGTAATGAATTTTCCACCTTCTTTAATGACAAAATCCTGAAAATTAGACAGTCGCTCAGCCCCTCTACCCTCGGTCCAGGGCACCTACAGGCCAGCTGTCCAACTAAATTAGCCCCATACACCATGACACAATTTAATCGGATCAACCACAACATTTTAGAAGACATTATAGAACACCAAAAATCCTTCTCCTGCTGCCTCGATATTCTTCCAACAATTTTTTTTCAAACGTGTTTATGATTGCTTTTATTAGACCTTTTATTAATAACCAACACATCTCTTCTCTCAGGTATCTTCCCACAGGCCTTGAAGATGGCTGTTATCAAGCCACTCCTTAAAAAGAACAATCTAGATGTATCACATGTATCACAGTGTGTCCTCATTCAGGACCAATAGCTCAGTATTCCAATTTTATTGTACATTATATATATATATATATATATATATATATATATATATATATATATATATATATATATATATTTATCTTTATAGTTATTTTTACGTACTTACTTTTATCTTATTTTTATTTTTTTTTACATTTTTTTTTAATACTGCTTTCTATTGCACCAATTGCACCATGACAAATTCCTTGTAGGTGCAAACCTACTTGGCAATAAATCGAATTCTGATTCTGATTCTGATTCTGATCACAAATGAACAATTACAGGCCCATATCAAACCTCCCATTTCTATGCAAAATAATTGAAAAGGCTATCTTCCAACAGTTAAATGCCTTCCTAGCAAGAAGCAACTGTTTTGATGTCTTCCAGTCAGGATTTCGACCTCACCACAGTACCGAGACTGCCCTTGTTAAAGTCTTGAGTGACATCCACTTAAATACAGACTGTGGAAAAATTTCAGTCTTGGTTTTACTGGATCTCAGTGCTGCATTCGACACAGTTGATCACAATATTTTGTTAGATCGACTACAAAATTGTGTTGGCCTCTCTGGTAATTATACATCTGAACAAACGCAAATGACATGTGGAGTTCCTCAAGGCTCTATTCTGGGGCCTCTTTTGTTTAACATCTACATGCTCCCACTGGCTCAGATCCTGCAAAATGACATCTGCTACCACAGTTATGCAGATGATACACACATTTACATAACAATAACCCCAGGTGACTATGGTCCAATACAAGCATTGAGTAATTGCATTGACCAAATCAATGATTGCATGTGCCAGAATTTTCTTCAGTTGAATAAGGACAAGACTGAAATAATTGTCTTTGGAGCCAAGGAAGAACGATTAAAAGTTTGTGCTCAGCTGCAACTGGCAATGTTAAAAACCACAGACCAGGCAAGAAATCTAGGTGTTGTCATGGACTCAGACCTGAATTTTAACAGCCACATGAAAATGATTACGAAGTCTGCCTACTATCACTTAAAGAATATATCAAGGGTCAGAGGACTGATGTCTCAGCAGGACTTAGAGAAACTTGTCCATGCATTTATCTTCAGTAGGCTCGACTATTGTAACAGCATCTTCACTGGTCTCCCAAAAAAGTCCATCCGGTGCTGTCTAGCTACACACTCTCCTGCGATCACCTTGCAATCCCTGGTGGTGTGGTGAGGTGAGGTGTGGTGAGAAGGTGGAAGGAGTATTTTGAAGAGTTGATGAATGAAGAAAATGAGAGAGAGAGGAGGACAGACAGCGCAGAGGCAGTGAACCAGGAAGTGCCACAGATTAGCAAGGAGGAAGTGAGGGGGGCGATGAAGAAAATGAAGAGAGGGAAGGCGGTAGGACCTGACGACATACCAGCGGAGGCCTGGAGTTGCCTAGGAGCGCTAGCAGTGGACTTTCTAGCAAGATTGTTTAACAACATCTTGGCCACTGAGAAAATGCCAGAGGAGTGGAGGCAAAGCGTCCTAGTGCCCATTTTCAAGAACAAGGGAGACTCACAGAGCTGCAGCAACTACCGGGGTATTAAACTGATGAGCCATAGCATGAAGCTCTGGGAAAGAGTAGTAGAGGCCAGATTGAGAGCAGAGGTGGACATCAGTGAGCAGCAGTATGGGTTTATGCCAGGGAAAAGCACAACAGATGCACTGTTCGCCCTGAGAATGTTGATGGAGAAGTATAGAGAAGGACAAAATGAGCTACACTGCGTCTTTGTTGACCTAGAGAAAGCATACGATAGGATACCAAGAGAGGAGGTGTGGCACTGTATGAGGGAGTCAGGAGTGGCAGAAAAATATGTAAGAGTAGTGCAGGACATGTATGAGGATTGTGAGACAGTAGTGAGGTGTGCAGTGGGAGTGACAGAGGGTTTTAAGGTTGGCGTGGGATTGCACCAAGGGTCGGCCCTCAGTCCATTCCTATTTGCCATGGTGATGGACAGGCTGACAGATGAGGTCAGGCAGGAGGCCCCATGGACCATGATGTTTGCAGACGACATCACAATCTGCAGTGAGAGCAGGCAGCAGGTAGAAGAAACCCTAGAGAAGTGGAGACATGCACTGGAGAGAAGAGGGATGAGAGTGAGTAGGAGCAAGACTGAGTACATGTGTGTTAATGGGAGGGAAGACGGAGGGGGGGTGAAGATGCAGGGAGTAGAGGTACCTAAAGTGGACGAGTTTAAATACTTGGGGTCAACTGTCCAGAGCAGTGGTGACTGTGGCAGGGAGGTGAAGAAGAGAGTGCAGGCTGGATGGTGCGGGTGGAGAAGGATGACTGGAGTGATCTGCGACAGAAGGGTACCAGCGAGAGTGAAGGGAAAGGTCTATAGCAGAGTAGTGAGACCAGCCATGCTGTATGGTCTAGAGACTGTGGCACTGACCAGCAGACAGGTGGCGGAGCTAGAGGTGGCAGAGATGAAGATGCTACGCTTCTCTTTCGGAGTGACGAGGATGGACAAAATAAAGAACAATTACATCAGAGGAAGCGCCCATGTGGAGCAACTTGGGCAAAAAGTGACGGAGGCAAGACTGAGATGGTATGGGCATGTGCGGAGAAGAGAAGTGGGATACATCGGGAGGAGGATGCTGGAGGTGGAGCTGCCAGGAAAGAGGAGGAAGGGAAGGCCGAAAAGAAGGTTCATGGACACGGTGAAGGAGGACATGCGAGCAGTGGGCGTGACGGAGGACAATGTGATGGACCGAGACAGATGGAAGCGAATGATCCGCTGTGGCGACCCCTGACGGGAGCAGCCGAAAGACAAAGAAGAAGAGGCTCGACTATTGTAACAGCATCTTCACTGGTCTCCCAAAAAAATCCATCAGAAAGCTCCAGTTAATTCAGAATGCTGCTGCTCGAGTCCTCACAAAAACTAAGAAAAGGGATCACATTACTCCAGTTCTCAGATCGTTACATTGGCTTCCTGTCTGTCAGAGAATTGACTTTAAAGTACTGCTGTTAGTTTATAAAGCATTGAATGGTTTGGGACCAAAATACATTTCAGATCTTCTCATTTTCTATGAACCATCCAGATCTCTCAGGTCATCTGGGGCGGGTCTGCTTACTGTCCCCAGAGTCAGAACCAAACATGGAGGGGCAGCGTTCAGTTTTTACGTGCCACATATATGGAATAAACTGCCAGAAAGTTGTAGGTCTGCTGAAGCACTCACCACTTTTAATTCCAGATTAAAGACCTTTATGTTTGCTGCAGCCTTCCCCTAAGCTTATCTTACTGTAACGTGTTTTAATTTCCTTTTTATGCTTGTATTTTAATTTCAATGCTTTTAATGCTGTATATGTATGTATGTATGTGTTATTTTTGTTTGTTTGTTTTTTTGCTATGCTTTTATTGTATTTTAATGCTTTTATGTATGTAAAGCACAATGAATTGCCTTGCTGCTGAATTGTGCTATACAAATAAACTTGCCTTGCCTTGCCTTGCCTTGGTGTGTGTTAGTGTGTGTTGGTGTGTTTGTGTGTCTAGGCACATGCATCACACAGGGCGTGTGATGCGTCTGTGCAGTAGTGTTGGAGTAGTAGTGCTTGTAGTTAGTGCATGCTGCATGCTGCTTGCTTCTCTCTGCTTTCAGCTACTGCCACCGGATAGCTCCTTGTTTTCAGGGGCGAAAAGAGGAGCCGAGTGAGTAAGCCTCCTCAGCCGGTACATAGCCTCTCCACCGCCAAGATCTCGTACACGCCTCCTCGTGGCGCACATGGTAACTGGTCCCTTGCGGTCCCAGGCTAAGTTGTACGGGATCTCGGAGCAGCAGTGGGCCCCAGAGACGTGGCATGCAGGCCCATCGGTGAGTGGAAATGCCCTGGTGTCCGTCAACCACTGTCCCAGCTATGGGTAAATAGTTAAGACCCCAACGGCGGAGTGGGCGAAGATGTTGGGTGGGCGGTTGGGGCTCATAGCCATGGCAGGCAACCCAGCTAGGAGAAGGAAACTCCGAACAAAAACCTGTGGAGATAACCCGCATTAGGCAGTCACCAACAGACCGGTGTTCTGGCAGTCTTCTGCAACTCTCCTCCACTGAAGGTCGTCGTGCTTTGCATGCCACTGGAGAATGTAGGGGGGAGCCAAGACAGTGAGGTCAGTGACTGCGCACCACTACCCTCACTATAATCTACTCTCCTGCGCAGGCCTGCTCCAAAGAGAGTGGGCTCTGACGGTGCATTATGGAAGGATGTGCTTGGGCAGCACGGTGTTGGGAAGCTCAACAAAAATGGTCTTCGCCTCCTCACTCTCTGCTCTGAGTATCGGCTGGTCATCACCAACACCTTGTTCCAACTGAAGAACAAATTCAAGACCTCCTGGCAACACCCCCGCTCTAAACACTGGCACCTCCTTGATTACATCATTGTCCGCCAAGCTGACAGGAAGGAGGTGCGAGTCACCAGAGCCATGCGTGGAGCAGACTGTTGGACTGATCACCGCCTGATCAGAGCTAAACTCACCCTGGAACTCCGTCCCCCACTGAGGAAAACATCACCCTGCAGGAAGCTCAACTGTGATGCATTGAAGTCCCCGCATTCAGTCAACCAGCTAAGGGAACAGATCGCCTTACAGCTGTCTAAGCTCCCTGAAACACCAGCTGATCCCGACGTCAGCTTCACCTGGAGCACCCTACGCGCTGCTATTCACCAGGCAGCAGTAGAGTCTGTAGGGTACACCAGACGGAGACACCAAGACTGGTTTGACAACAGTGCACCAGGTATCCACAACCTACTTCAGGCAAAACACAATGCCCTTGCAGCTCACCTCTCCAACCCCCAATCCACCTCACTGAAGGCCCGCTTCAACAACATCCGGGCTGAAACCCAGCGCACCCTCAGAGCCATGGAGAATGACTGGTGGACAAAGAAAGCCAGTGAGATACAGCATCACGCGGACACCAACAACTCACACGCTTTCTATGACGCCATCAAGGCTATCTATGGCCCACAGAGGAAGAAGATAACCCCGGTCAGATCAGCAGATGGTACCATCCTGTACAAGGACAAACAACAGATCCTTGACAGGTGGGCTGAGCACTTCAACACCCTGCTGAACACCTCATATCCATCCAGGATGGACACACTTGCCGACCTCCCATGCCTGCCAACCGTCACCGATCTGGACTCCTCCCCCAGCTTTGCTGAGGTAGGAAAAGCCATTGCTGGCTTGAAGAACAACAAGAGCCCGGGCCTTGATGGAGTCCCGGCAGAAATCCTGAAGCATGGTGGATACCTCCTCATCCGCAGATTACACCAACTGATCAGTACCATCTGGTCATCTGAAGTCATCCCGCAAGATTGGAAAGATGCCAACATCATCACAATCTTTAAGCGTAGAGGAGACAAAGCAGACTGCGGTAACAGCAGAGGCATTTCCCTCTTGTCAGTTGCCGGGAAGGTGCTAGCACGGATCATGCTACTTCGACTAGCATCCCATGCTACCGACAACATCCTACCGGAGTCCCAGTGCGGCTTTAGGCAACAGCGAAGCACTGCAGACATGATTTTTGTTGCTAGACAGGTACAGGAAAAATGCAGAGAACACTGCAAAAACCTGTACCTAGCTTTCATCGATCTGTCCAAGGCCTTCGACACGGTAAACCGGGAACTGCTGTGGGAAGTGCTGGGGAAGCTGGGGGGTTCCACCAAAGTTCAGGAACATCTTGTGGCAATTCCATGATGGGATGCAAGCCTGTGTGAGTGTTGGTGGCCAACAATCTCCATTCTTCAGTGTGAATATGGGGGTCAAGCAAGGGTGTGTCCTAGCCCCAACCATCTTCAACATATCCCTCTCTACAGTCACCCTGCTCTCCCACAAACTCCTGGACCCCTCTGATGGGGTACAGATACAGTACAGACTGGATGGCAACCTCTTCAACATTCGGCGCCTCCAAGCCTTCACCAAAACCACCACCCAACACATCTTAGAGCTACAGTATGCAGATGACTGTGCTCTCCTCGCCCACTCACCAGAATCCCTACAGCGTGCGCTGAATGTGGTCGCCTCCATCTACAGCGCCATTGGTCTCAAAGTCAACATAAAGAAAACACAGATAGTTGTTCAGGAGTTCACCCCCCAAACACGCGTGCCCACCTTCACCCTCGATGGTCATCCCCTTGCCATTGTCCCACACTTCACCTACCTAGGCAGCATTCTGTCCCCCTCCTGCAACATCGATGACGACATCCAGGTCCGCATCGGTCTGGCCTCTGCTGCCTTTGGCAGGCTTAGCTCCAGGGTCTTCCAGAACAGGAACCTCACCACCTCCACCAAAGCAGCGGTGTGGCAGTCTGTCTTTCCACGCTGCTGTATGGCTCGGAAACCTGGACACCCTACCAGAGGCACTTTCGAAATCTAGAGGCCTTCCACATCCGTTGCCTGCAAAGGATCCTGGATGTGTCCTGGGTAGACAAGGTGCCCTATACCGAAGTCTTTGACCGGACCCACACACCTAGCATCGCCGTGCTCCTTGCACAGAAACACCTACGCTGGGTTGGGCATGTGATCCGTATGCCTGCCCACCGCCTGACCAGGCAAATCCTCTACGACCAACTTCTGGATGGCCAGAGATCTGCCGGGGGTCCAAAAAAGCGCTTCAAGGATCACATCAAAACCCTCCTGAAGCAGTGCAACATCCCACCTACAGCACTCGAGTCCCTGGCTGCTGATCGCAACATCTGGAGCTCCTCCTGCTACCAGGGAACTACTCACCTTCAGGAGCAAGCCACAGAGAGGAGGATACAGTGACGTGCACTGAGGCATCAGCGTGCTGCAGTGCCCACACCCTCCAGTGTCACATACCCCTGTCTCTCTTGTGGGAAAATCTGCGGATCCCGCATCGGCCTGCACAGCCACATGGCTATGCATCGCCGCAACACACCACAATAATTGTCCACACATTCCATTTGGAGCAATGTCATCATCGTAATCGATGGACTGCCATAACGGTGTGTGTGAGTGTGTGTTGGTGTGTGTGAGAGTGTGCTGGTGTGTGTTAGTGTGTGTTGATGTGTGTGAGTGTGTGTTGGTGTGTGTTATGGCTGTTTTCCACTGACTGGTACCAGCTCGGTTCGGTTCGGTTTGGTTCGTTTTTTTTGCTTTCCCATTACTAAAATCTGGTACCTCGTACCTGGTACTATTCTTGGTACCACCTTTGCCGAGGTTCCAAGCGTGCTGAACCGATACTAAACAATGACGTGTATATACTGGAGGTTGCTGATTGGTGATCGCTATTGTTATTGTTACGTCAAGTCTCCCGGCATTTTTAAATACCTCAGCCTTTTGACAGCAAGCCTATCACTACGATATCCAGTTAAAATTTTTTTTTTTTTTTAAATACG
>JAXIVH010000016.1:8722246-8782246 GCA_036785325.1 Urophycis tenuis | reverse complement strand
TCAGGATTGTTGAGTAAATAAATGTAATCTGTCGTGTATGAAACACTAATAATGTTCTAAGATGTTTAACCAGATAACTGGAAAGTGCACACGGCAGACTTATGAAAGTAAGTAATAGTATTGTTCAGTGGTGGACAAAGTACTCAGACCGCGTACTTGAGTAAAAGTTGAGTTACCTAGTGTAAAATATTACTCCAGTAAAAGTGGAAGTACTCCCTTTAAACCTCGACTTGAGCAAAAGTAATAGCTTCAAAATTAGTAGCTTCAAATGTACGTAAGTATCAAAAGTAAAAGTAGTTTGCAAATGCAAACCACATGGTTAGGAATTAACAGGATGGGGGAAAACACATTAGACATGTAGTTCTTTAACAATTTATTGTATTTTTCTGCATGACAGGTAGGTATATACTACAAGTGTTGTGTGGTGTGTGTGTGTGTGTGTGTGTGTGTGTGTGTGCGTGTCTGTGTGTGTGCGTGACTGTTATGCATTGTTGTAAAGACATCATATTCCATTGAGATCTACATAAACATTGTGCCCTCACACAATTACCACTTTTCAGACAAACAAATTATTGGCCTCATTTATAAAAACATGAACATGTAGATTCTTCTTGGTGTTGTGGTTATTAATTTAAATAAAAACTAAGTCTAACTAAATTGATCTGTGTGTGTACCGTTAACTGTCTGACCTACCTAAACCTAAAATTTGTTTTGTTTGAGAAGGAGCTGATTTTCAAAATTTCTGCAATCAAATGTTGCCCTTCTTGGGCTAAAAATCAGGATAGCAGTACTAAAGAGACGTTCACTCAAAGCTGGTAAGTTTGCTTAAATATGGCCAAGGGTGCTCAATAATATATGCGGCTTCTTCCATTATTGTGTATTATTCGGTACCAATCTGATCTGTGTATATTCAAAACTAATAAAACCATACTGGTTAATATTCTGTGTTGGGAACACCACAGCTCCTCCCCTGTAAATTCAAACCTAATTTTTTTTTCTAGGATTCTAACATATCCTTTTTGCTCTTAAGCTCCTAACCATGTACAGTATTTCTTCAACAGTAACCATACATTACATGACAGATTTCTTTTTTTTTCCTTCTTTTTTTTACAATAACCAATCTCCACGTCAGTCACAAATTCAGTCTATCAGGAGGACGTCTGTCTCTCACAGGACAAGAGTTCCTTTCCACAACTGGCGGTGGTGGTTCTACAGGTCGTTCTTCCACAACCTGTGGTTCAGGATGTTCCGACACATCAGTGTCTGCATTGAAATCATCAATGTTCCATTTACTTGGAAACTGTATGTGCCAGGACCCAACACTTCACTTATAACTCCATTCAACCATTTCTGCCCTCCCCTGTCATTTTTTACCAACATGTTTTGACCATAAAAGACCATAAAAGTTTTTCACCATAAAAGACCTAACATGGGGCAGATTTGGTTTGGTGTAGTCTGCATTCTCTGAGAGAACTTTATAAGGTTTTTATAAGGTTTTATAAGTGACAACCTGGTTCGCACCTGTCTTCTCAGAAATAGCTCAGCTGGGGTCTTTCCAGTTTTAGTATGGGGTGTGTTTCTGTACCCATTCAGAAAATTTGCTGCACAGTGCTCAAGTGTCATACCACCAATGGCTCTATTCTTTGCAGGGGACTTCTTAAGTTTTTGGACCAATTTATCAGCGAAACCATTACTTGCAGGATGGTATGCAGGTGACTTGATGTGTTTTACTCCATTTTTAGTCAAAAATGACTTGAACTCTTGTGATACAAAATGAGGTCCGTTATCAGTTACAACCTCTTTAGGCAACCCATAAACTGCAGATAAATTTCTCGTTGCTTCAATTGTCTTAGATTAAGTAGTAGTGGTCATGAGAACTATCTTTGGCCATCTAGCATAGGCACCCATCACTACTAAAAACATCTGCTTGTGGTCCTCAGCAAAATCAAGATGTACTCATTCCCATGGACTCAAAGACCATTTCCATGTATGTATCGGTGCGGTAGCAGACATACTACGCTGCTGCTGACAAGCAGTACACTGATTCACCTTACCTTCAATACTTTCATCTAATGTAGGCCACCAGAATAGACTTCTGGCGCGGGATTTCATTTGAACTATTCCCCAGTGGTGCTCATGTAATTCAGACAATAGCCTGTCTCTTAGTTTATCAGGCACTACCACCCGGTAACCCCATAATAAACAATCATCCTCAATGCTAAGCTCTAATTTTCTCTGAAAATAACAGTTAACACCCACTGTTTAACCACTCTTAACACAGGATCACTGTCTGTTTATTTGGCTATTTCTCTAGCAGTAAGAGGTAAGTCTTCCAGGTAAGACACTCTGTAAATTAGGTTTGACACCACATCTACATCAGGCTTCACAGGTAATCTTGATAAAGCATCAGCATTACTATGCTTCTCCGACATCTTGTACTTGATTTCGTATGTATACGCTGCCAAAATTAGAGCCCACCTTTGTAATCTAGCAGCGGCCAGTGTTGGCACACCTGTCTTAGGCCCCAGAATTTTCAACAGTGGCTTGTGGTCTGTCAATAATAAGAATGTCCTCCCATAAAGATACTCATGGAATTTCATGACTCCAAAAACAAGACCCAGTGCCTCTTTTTCCAGTTGAGAGTAATTCTGTTCTGTTTTAGTTAACATTCTGGATGCAAGTGCGATAGGTCTCTCGCTTCCATCTTTCATTTTGTGGCTGATTACAGCACCAACTCCATAAGGAGAAGCAGCACATGCTAGTATGATATGTAACTCTGCATCAAAATGTACTGACAATATATCTGACTGAAGATAATTCTTTGCACTATCAAAGGCACTTTGACATTTATCTGACCATTCCCAAGTTGCATCTTTATGCAGCAATGCTGTCATTGGCTGAATCAGAGTAGATAGATTTGGAATAAACTTCCCATAGTAGTTTAACAGAGCTAAGAATGACCTGAGTTCAGTTACATTTTTCGGAACTGGAGCCCTCTGAATAGCATCTGTCTTTTCCTTCATTGGATGTATGCCCATGGCATCAATGAATGAACACTTTTCTCTTTTAGCCCTGAGATTGTAAGTTTCAAGTCTGCTTATCACCTCTTCCAAGTTAGTCAGATGACTTTCTGTATCTTTTCTAAATAACATCTAAATAACAGATGACCCCTTCCATGCCCTAAAGAACCTGATCCATAATCTTTTGAAAAATTGCAGGGGCACTAGCAACACCGTAGAGTAACCTATTGCAGTGATACAACCCTCTGTGTGTGTTGATAGTTAGGTAATGTCTTGAATTGTCCTCTAACAGAACTTGCTGATAAGCCTGCGACAAGTATAATTTGGTAAACTGCTGACCTCCTGCTAGTTTAGCAAATACATCTTGGGTTTTGGGTAGTGGATACTGTTCCACATTCAACCATGGATTAATGGTGACCTTGTAGTCTCCACATATTCTCACACTATCATCCTTTTTAGGCACACAAACAAGATGGCAGCTATTGTGTTTGCAACTGTGTTTGTCTCGTAATTGTTTGTTCTGTGTTGGACAATGGCATCTCTTTTAAAGTGATTTTTTACCACGATAGCTGAGCATATGGTCCTTTAAAACTTTTAAGTGGAATACTGATCCTTCACCTTCACCATCCACACCTGGCTACCTGCTAGCGTCAATCTGGGCCTCCACCACCTACACCTGGCTACCTGCTAGCTTTAATCTGGGCCTCCACCACCTACACCTGGCTACCTGCTAGCGTCAATCTGGGCCTCCACCACCTACACCTGGCTACCTGCTAGCTTTAATCTGGGCCTCCACCACCTACACCTGGCTACCTGCTAGCTTCAACCTGGGCCTCCATCACTATTGTCAGGGGGAGGTTGTCACCTCCCTTCGCAGCCCAGCTACCAGCTACCACCAGGCACAGCTACCAGCTACCACCTGGCCCAGCTACCAGCTACCACCAGGCACAGCTACCAGCTACCACCTGGCCCAGCTACCAGCTACCACCAGGCACAGCTACCACCAGGTACAGCTACCAGCTACCACCAGGCACAGCTACCAGCTACCATCTGGCCCAGTTACCAGCTACCACCAGGCACAGCTACCAGCTACCACCAGGCACAGCTACCACCAGGCACAGCTACTAGCTACCATCTGGCCCAGCTACCATCTGGCCCAGCACCAGCTACCACCGGGCCCAGCTACCAACTACCAGCTACCACCAGGCACAGCTACCAGCTACCACCGGGCCCAGCTACCAGCTACCACCAGGCACAGCTACTAGCTACCATCTGGCCCAGCTACCAGCTACCACCAGGCACAGCTACCAGCTACCACCAGGCCCAGCTACCAGCTACCACCAGACACAGCTACCAGCTACCATCTGGCCCAGCACCAGCTACCACCGGGCCCAGCTACCAACTACCAGCTACCACCAGGCACAGCTACCAGCTACCACCAGGCCCAGCTACCAGCTACCACCAGACACAGCTACCAGCTACCATCTGGCCCAGCACCAGCTACCACCGGGCCCAGCTACCAGCTACCACCAGGCACAGCTACCAGCTACCATCTGGCCCAGCACCAGCTACCACCGGGCCCAGCTACCAACTACCAGCTACCACCAGGCACAGCTACTAGCTACCACCGGGCCCAGCTACCAGCTACCACCAGGCACAGCTACCAGCTACCATCTGGCCCAGCTACCAACTACCAGCTTCCACCTGGCCCAGCACCAGCTGCCACCGGGGGCCCAGCACCAGCTACCACCGGGCCCAGCTACCAGCTGCCACCGGGGGCCCAGCTACCAGCTACCACCGGGCACAGCTACCAGCTACCATCTGGCCCAGCTACCACCTGGCCCAGCACCAGCTACCACCGGGCCCAGCTACCAGCTACCACCGGGCCCAGCTACCAGCTGCCACCGGGGGCCCAGCTACCAGCTACCACCGGGCACAGCTACCAGCTACCATCTGGCCCAGGTACCACCGGGCCCAGCTACCAGCTGCCACCGGGGGCCCAGCTACCAGCTACCACCAGGCACAGCTACCAGCTACCATGATGTAAAGTCCCACAGAGTACCTTCAATATCAACTGAGCCCCTATTGTCCTGTGTCTCTTCCGGGTTAGAGCAACGCTGGCGTCTGGTCTGTTGACTGCCGCTTCTGTCCCGGTCCGTGTCCACCGTTCATTTTTCATTTCCCGTTTATTTATTTTCCGTTCCCGTGCTCGTCTGTTGTTTTGTTTTTGTTGATTCCCTGCATCTCCACTCCATCGTGCATGCGAGTGCTCCACTCCGCTCTTCTGCTCTCACTCCACGGACTAATAGCCACGTTAGCTGGCCAGCTAACAGCTAGCGGGACTTCTCTGTCACCCGGCGCTGAGTGTGTGATCGTTCACTCCGGAGTGCGCTCTGCTCTGCATCTGTAGCGGTGACTGTGTTGTCCCGGACCGACGTCATCAGCCCAGCCGTCTGGCTATCCAGCCGGCGTTCTCGGGGGGCAGCCTCCACTCCCTGCCAGCTCGTCAGCTGTAGCCTCGCTGCGCGCAGACATGACACAGCGGGGTTTTCCGGCCGCGTGGGCACGGTCCGGGGCACCCGTCACCGCTCACTTCACCAACACCACCACCCGGTCCACTGCTGCATCCACACGCCTCACTGCCCACCAGCTTCTAGCTAATCAGCTACTAGCCTCTGCTAAGCTACTTCCTGGACTACTCTCAGCTGCTGTTTCATCTCATCTCCTCTGTGAACTATCGCTCCTGCTACTCCAGGCTCCTTCTCCACCACCACCCCGCACACCCATCATCTACACCCCCGCTGACCTCCACCGTCTCAACATCAACCATCGCCTCCCTCCTGCTGCTGCTATCGCTGCGAGCAAAGCTGGGATCCTCCGCCGCCGCCGCTACATCCACTGTGGCTCTGGTCTCTCCTCTAACCGACACTTCCCCGAGGGCTCACCCATCCCCTCACTCTGGACTGCCTCTCGCCCCCCTGTCACCCCAACCCCCCGCACTCCCAACCTCAGCAACCTCCGCCCCCTCCCCCCTGCACCCCCATCCATCTCCCTTGCACTACTGAACTGTCGCTCCCTCTCCAACAAATCACCCATCATATCTGAACTGCTACTGGACAATAACATTGACTTGCTTCTCCTCTGTGAAACATGGCAACAGCCCCTGGACTACTACGCTCTCAATCAAGCCACTCCCTCCAACTACAGCTACCTCGCCAAGCCCCGCCTCTCTGGGCGAGGAGGAGGTGTTGCCGTTCTCCATAAACAATCCCTACCCATCACTGAACTGAACCTCAATCTCCCATCTATCTCTTCCTTCGAATACCTCGCCTTCTCCCTCCCCAACTCTATTACCTCTGTTCTCATCTACCGTCCACCAAAGCCCCACCCGTCTTTTCTCTCTGATCTCTCTGAACTCCTCACCATTGCATCCTCTCTCTCCTCCCGCCTCCTACTCACTGGGGACCTAAATATCCACATTGATCAGCCCAACATCCCACTGACGTCCGATTTCCTCTCTCTCCTAGACTGTTTCCACCTTACCCAACACATCAACTTCCCTACCCATACCAAAGGACACACCCTGGACATAGTCTGCTCCTCCTTCCTACCCATATTCAACCCTTATCCGCTCCTCTTTCCACTCTCTGATCACCTCTGCATCATCTTCTCCGCCCCCCTACCCTCACCCCATAATCCCAAAAAACGCACCATCTCCTACCGCAACATCAAGGCAGTCAACCCACTCACTCTCTCCCAGCTCATCTCCTCTGCCTTTCCGCCTGACTCCGCCCCCTCTTCGCCTGACGACTATGCCTCCACGCTCAACACCATCCTCTCTGTTTCCCTGGACTCTCTAGCCCCCTGGAAAACATCATCTGTCTCATTCACCAACTCCGCCCCCTGGTACACCCCTGAACTGCGCACCATGAAGCAAGCTGGCCGTCAACTTGAACGTCTTTTCAAAAGAACCCGCCTCACCGTCCACGCCGAAGCCTTCAAACAACACATTTCCTCCTACCACGACGCTCTCCTTGCTGCCAAATCCGCCCACTTCTCATCCCTCATCAACAGCACCAGCCTGAATCCCCGCACCCTGTTCTCCACTGTTAATAAACTGCTCCAGCCACCGGCCACCAACCCACCCTCCTCCCCCGACCTCTGTGACTCCTTCCTCCTCGCTTTCAACAACAAAATCTCCCAAATCAACAGCTCCCTGACTGCCACTATCAGCAACTCCCCCGCCACACACACTTCTCCCCCACCGCTCCTCCCCCTTTTCCCTGACCTCCCGCCCTTCCCTCCGCTCGCTGCTTTCTCCCCTGTCAACTCCTCCCACATCCAGGACATCATCACAGCATCGAAGACAACCACCTGCTCCCTCGACCCCCTCCCAACAACCTTAACCAAGGCCTGCCTTCCTGCCCTCCTCCCCCACCTCACCACCCTCTTCAACCAGTCTCTATCCCTTGGTCACTTTCCCACTGCCTACAAACTTGCCTCCATCACCCCCATCCTCAAAAAGCCCACCCTGGACCCAGCCAACCTCTCCAACTACCGCCCCATCTCCAACCTCCCATTCCTCTCCAAAACTCTTGAGCGCATCGTCGCCGCCCAACTCCACACCCATCTCCAGTCCAATAACCTCTATGAACCCCTCCAATCTGGTTTCCGCCCACTTCACAGCACCGAAACTGCCCTCCTCAAAGTCACCAACGATCTCCTCACCTCCGCAGACTCCGGCGCCCTCAACATCCTGTTACTCCTCGACCTTAGCGCAGCCTTTGACACTGTTAACCACTCTATCCTCCTTCAAAGGCTGCGCCAACAGGGTGTCGAGGGCACTGCACTCGACTGGCTCACCTCATACCTCACCAACAGGCAACAGTTCGTCTCCCTCTCCGGTCACACATCCACCCTCTCCCCAGTCAAGCAGGGGGTCCCCCAAGGCTCAGTCCTCGGACCCCTCCTCTTCATCTGCTACATCTTCCCCCTTGGTCATATCACGCGCAACCTCAACCTGGACTTTCATTGCTATGCCGACGACACCCAGATATATATCAGCACCAAACCCACCCAAAACCCACCCCTCACCCACATCGAAACCTGCATCACTATAATAAAATCATGGCTGAACCACAACTTCCTTCAACTCAACAGCGACAAAACAGAACTCCTCCTCATTGGCACCAAATCCACCCTCAGCAAAACCGGACCCATCTCACTCACCATTGGCACATCAACCATCACTCCCTCCCCCCTGGCACGCAACCTTGGCGTTATCCTGGACCCTACCCTCTCCTTCGATCCCCATGTCAGCTCTATCATCAAATCCTCATACTTCCACCTCCGTCGCATCGCCAAAATCAGACACTGCCTCTCTCCCCCTGCTGCCGAATCCCTCATCCACGCCTTCATCTCCTCCCGCCTCGACTACTGCAACTCCCTCCTCACTGGCATCACTTCCCATTCCCTCCATAGACTCCAACTGGTCCAGAACTCTGCCGCCCGCCTCCTTACCCACACCCGGTCCCACCAGCACATCACCCCTGTTCTCCACTCTCTCCACTGGCTCCCCATCAAACAGCGCATCATCTTCAAAACACTTCTTCTCACCTTCAAAGCCCTCCATCACCTGGCCCCCCCGTACCTGTCTGACCTCCTCATCCCCCACCGCCCCACCCGTGCCCTCCGATCCTCCTCCAGTCTCTCCCTGATCACACCTAGGTCAAAACTTAAGTCCTTTGGGGACAGAGCCTTCTCCCGCTCTGCACCCCGGCTCTGGAACTCTCTCCCCCAACCAGTCCGCGACTCCCCCTCACTCCCCACATTCAAGTCCCATCTAAAAACCTACCTCTTCTCCCAAGCCTTCGACCTCCCCTACCCATAACCGGTGTCCTGTCCCTCCCCCTGTGCTTCATTCCTCATGTCAATCACTGTTGTCCCTACCTCGTCCCCCCAGTATGTCTCTACTATTTTCTTTTTTTTTTTCCATGTTAATGCGTCTTTGGGTCCTTGAAAAGCGCTATATAAATATAATGTATTATTATTATTATTACAAACTATTGGAGCTGCCCACTCACTGTAATTAATGGGTGAGATGACACCTTCAGCTTCCAATTTTGCCAGTTCTCTCTCTACGGCTTCTCTTAGTGCATAAGGCATGTTTCTAGGCTTACAGAACTTGGGCACAGTATCCGGAGCTACATGTAGTCTGGCTTTAATATCTTTTAACTTGCCTAGCTCAGGTTTGAACTCTGATGCATGTCTGGCATACACATCATCCACTGTATCAGGAGCCACTCTGTTGACTCTCTTGACCAGTCTAGCTTTAATTGACTTATCCAGTCTCTGCCCATTAATGCATGACTAGTAGTTCTAGCTTTTCTGATCGTTCCTTGCATTTCACCTTTGCTGTGAATTTTCCTATCAATGGCAATGATTCCTCACTGTAGGTTTTCAGCACACAATTTGCAGGACTAAGTTTCACATCTTTAAACCTGCGTTTAAGTAACGTTTCAGATATCACTGACACGGCTGAGCCAGTGTTTACCTCTATTTTCACCCTTTCCACTGACATACACATAGTAGGGTTTCACAATTTCACTTTTACCTGTGTCCATTGCAAAAAGTTCAGCCTCTCCATTGTCCAATGTCTGACCAGTGTCCATGTTCTGTACACCATCCACCATGCACCTTGTCGGCACACAGCAGTCATCTCTGGCATTGCAGAGCTGAGGCTGGCTACGATCTCCATCTACCCGAAGACTGTGAGTGTTGCTCTGGTCCACGTGCTGGGGAGCGTTGCAATTGGTACATATCTCGCCCTTGAGAGCGTGGTGACATTCTAAATGCATGGTCCCATTCGATGCCTTGCCATAGCTTCGTTCCTTAGGTGAACGACATGTTTTTGCAATGTGTCTCTTTTTCTTGCACTGGTGACACTCTGCGTCCTTGAACCTGCATTCATCCAATCTGTGACTTTTTCCTTTGTAGCGATAGCAGGGCTTTCCATTAGCTGTAGACTTCACTGTAGCCTCTCTATGCTTTATGTTAGTCTTCTTTTCCACCACATTAGCTTTATAGCCTTTCTGTGCGAACTGTTGCGCACTGTTGCCTTTTGTTACCTCAAAAGAAAGCGCCATTTCAACTGCGAGCTGTAACTTTCAGCCTTTTGTGTGAGCAGCATTGAGTAACCGATCTCTTAGCTCACTGCTCTTAACTCCACAGACAAACCTATCACGCAGTGCTTCATCTAAAAATGTTCCAAATTTGCATGTGGCTGCTAACTTTCTCAAACTTGCAATGTACTCACTTATTATTTCGTTCTCCTTTTGGTTTCTTCCGTGAAACTTGCATCTCTCGGCAATAAAGTTGGTTTTCGGGATGTAGTGCTTTTCTAGAATTCCCACCAGTACTTATCTGGCATGCACAAATCCATCAGCAAGCTATGAGCCCTTTTTCCTACCACTGTAAGAAATACCGCTTTGGTTTTCTCTTCTTTAGTGTCCAATCCATTTGCTGCAAAGTACTGCTCTAACCGCTGGCAGTAACTATAAAAACTTTCCTCACTTTCCTCGAAGTGGAATTCTTCTGGCTTAAGGCCGGCGCACACCTTTACGATTCGTGTATGATTTTGTCGGCCTGATGACTTCGCATGGGAATCGTAAAGGTGTGCGGTAGCAGCCGACAAACGATTTTGTCGTTTGTCGTTTCATCGGATCAAATCAAACATGTTTGATATTTCCGTACGGATTTTCCTCGTGCTGAATACAATCGTATGTGTGTGCGGTCTCTCTTCCGATGTCATCGCGCAGGATTATTTAAACAGCCAATGGGAATAGCGCACTTATATTATATTATATACTTATATTAGTCACGTTGGACGACTACGACACAAACGTGGCTGCCTCCAGTGAGCGTGCATGGACCCCCGAGCTGGAGGAAGAAATGATAACAATATGGTCGTCATGGCCATGTCTGTATGACACAGCGTGTCTGGATTACAGTAAGCGCGACCGGCGGGCATCTGCAACTTTCTCTTCTCCCTGTTCTCAATGGCACGATTACGGCTTAATCAACGCAGTAGAATTATGATAAATAATGCAAGCCGGGGGAAATCGATCGCCATTTTCAGTTTGAAAGTCACGTGATTTGTGGCTTCCTATTTCGGTCATGTGATAACATTCGGTCAGAAAAATCGTAGGTTCGCAAGTGTGTGCGGTGGACGAGCAAGCGTGTCAAATATGGTCCGAATTGTTATGCCGATCACCCGACAAACGATGACATCGTAAAGGTGTGCGCCGGCCTTTACCGAATCTTCTGTTCGACGGTCCTTTCACTCACCCAACGTCTCTCTGGTTGTTCGTCGTTGTCTTCTGCTGTGCTGGAGCTGCTTGACATGCTACATGTGACTTCCAACTTCAACATCCCATTCTCGTCGCCAAACTGTTGTGTATGAAACACTAATAATGTTCTAAGCTGTTTAAGCAGATAACTGGAAAGTGCACACGGCAGACTTATGACAGTAACGTAGTCTTTTATAACACTCAGTACGTTTACATGCAGCAAGAAATTCGAATTTCTAATCGTATAAGACATCATTCGGACTTTTAAAGTGCATGTAAACACCTTAATCCGACCTACTTCAGACATCTCGAAATTGGATGACAACACCTAGATAATTTGTTCATAGTCGGACTTTTAACAGCATGTATACTCAGCAATTGGATCTGAATCGGATTTTGCATTCTGCGCATGCGCGAGAATTTCCGCTGGGGCTTTCACCCGGAAGTGAAAGGAGACATAAATAGCGGCGTTGTTGCCGGAAAAGGTCAATTGAACTTCGACACCATGGCTGCAGCAACCCACTTTTGGACGGACGAGGAGACCCGATTTATGCTCACCCATTATGCTCACTATAGCATCGTCTAGCTCCTCGTACGCCGTCTTTGTTTGAATGCCGTCAGATAGTTTGTTGTTGTTGATAAGTAGAGGTCAACCAGAAGTGGCTCTTTGTTGAGAGGGCTACAGCGCCACATAGTGTCCGGAGTCAGCCATGCTCCGGCTGTTAATCCGATTCTCTGAACGGCATGTATACTCGGACAAGTGATCCGGTCTTACGCATGTCATTATCTGATCCTATCAGAAATTCGAATTTCTTGCTGCATGTAAACGTACTGACTGTAACAACCTAGCAATCCAGAGTAGAGTGGAGTACCAAGAGAACCCCCTGGTGGCGATTCTGCCTTATATACTATTCAGGAACAACCAAATAGATGACCTCCACCTTATTCAGTACCAATCACATTGATCTGTATGTATTCAAAACTAATAAAACCATACTGGTTAATATTCTGTGTTGGGAACACCACATAATCCATGTCCAGGAGTGGTGGTTCCCCCTCAGAGTGATGGGACAGGGAGGAAGATCTCTCTCCTCCTCCCTCCTCTCTCTCCTCCCCCCTCCTCTCTCCCCTTCTCTCCCTCCTCTCTCCCGCCTCTCTCCTCACCTATAGATGGAGCAGGCTCTTATCTCCCTGACTCCTTCCCACCTGAGGGTCACACTGAAGACTGCAGTATCTGTAAGTATCTGAAAATCATTTTTCCTCATATCAAACAAGTCAAGTCAAGTCAAGTAAACTTTACTTCCATGATTGTACAGGACATACACAAAAACCAAAACGCCATTTCCCTCGATCCCTGGTGCTAGACACGCATGCAAAATGTAAATATAAATATATAAAACTAAGAATACAAAAATCTAAATAAAAAGGGGTCGTGAATATATACAAATGATATAAACAGTATAAACAGTATGAGGTGCAGTATGGACAGTAATAAACAGTAATAAATAAACAGTATGGACATTGTATAAACAGTGGATAAACACTTGTATAAACAGTGTATAAACACTTGTATAATCAGTGTATAAACAGTATAAACAGTATGAACAGTTATATAACTGTTATAAACAGTATGGACAGTGTTCTTATAAAGTGGCTGTACATGGTGGTGGGGGCTGGTGGTGTGTGTGTGTGTGGGGGGGGGGGGGGGGGGGGGGTGGTGGGGCTGTGCATGGTGGTGAGCAGGTGTGTGGTGGTGGATGGGTGGGGGTCAAAGTCCAGGCTCTTGGAGAGAGGGGTTGTGTGCAGGTGCCCGGGGGTGAATGGGTGGGGGTGAATGGGTGGCGGGGGGGGGGGGGGGGGTTAATGTCAAACTCATCATATTCCTTTCTTATATTTCGAAGCCCGAGATGGAAATCAAAGAGTGTTCTTTTAATGTGGAGGGCGCGTGGCCTGCAGCAACACAATGACATCACATCCTGCAGAGCCTCTGGCCTGTTGGTTAGGCTGCGGTCAGGGGCAGGTGGAGAACACACACACCTGAGTGTGTGTTTGTACAGCTGTACAGCACTGCACTGCACTGTGCATGCACAGCACTGCACTGCACTGTGCATGCACAGCACTGCACTGCACTGTGCATGTACAGCACTGCACTGTGCGTGAGTGTGTGTTGGTGTGTGTGTGATTGTGTTGTGACCATGGGCTAATCCCCAGGCCAACCCCAATACTACAGGAGGTTACCCAATTAAATGGATGAAAACTGAGGCTGTTGTACACAAAAATAATTTTATTTTACTGAAGTCTGAGTGTGCTTGGCAGGGGTGACAAGATGGACATACAAGGACAGAAACACATAACATAGGCCCAGGGGTCAACCCAGAGTAGCTGCGCTAACGCGGCTTGAATACCTCTCACTAATATCCAGCCATACGTGATTATAAATACACTCATATACCCACACTAGTATACCACTGCAAAGTGCACAAGGTTACGAGGCCAAGCTCAATCACACACAGAACAAGCCTATATGATTATGTCACACTCAACACACTCAACCACTAGGGGGTGTCTACACAGCAAATTAAGGGCGGACCGAAGGATGCATTCTAGGCACAAGGCACAATACTACCTGCCCTGGGTTAGGCCCACAGGCCAACGAGAATGGGTAACAATAAGAAAAATAGCAATAAAGGCAAGAGGGGAAATAAACAAAATAAAACATGAAGACCAGTACACAAATCACAATCAGACACGTGGCTCCGCTAGCTCAATTTACAAAAACAAAAAAAACAAAAAAACAAAAAGGAATAAACCGAGGAAAACAGTGGCCAGACTTGGTGATGTCAGATTGCTGCGGACATCAACAACAAAGTTAAACATTTAAATACAGATACTGCACATTTCCCTGATATGATATAAATACGATCATTACTTTAATGAATAGAAAAATAGAGCAATATTATTTCAAGTTTAAAAACGTTCCTTCCAACACTCTAACTAGGGCAGTTGCCTGTTGACTACCGGGGAGATAGTCTATCACGCACTAAAGCGGCGCTCTGCCTACCTTGACTGCCGAAGCAAAAGGATAAGCCCAGAAGGGAATGGGCATCGAAGAGGGCCCCACGTCAGTGATCAATGCCCGTAACATTCAGGCATGAACCCCCAGCAGCCAACTCCATACACAGCGACGGCAACGAGTCACTCGAGCAATAGACCGTACCCTACTTTATCCCGGCGGAAGTGACGAGATGGTTAATTGAAAATACGCTGCCGGTGTGTGTGAGCCAATGAGCATCTACGTGGGCTGACCCTATCACAGTGTGTTGGTGTGTGTGATTGTGTGTTGGTGTGTGTGTTGGTGAGTGTGTGTGTGTTGGTGTGTGTGTGTGTGTGTGTGTGTGTAGTCTAGAGTCAGTGATGTGTTCAGCTCTGTGGCGCTGCTGGGTCACGGCGGGGGTTTCCCGTGTAATTGTGTGTAGCGTGTAGCATGTTACTGTGTGTAGCATGACACTGTGACTAATATGCTACTGTGTGTAGCATGTTACTGTGTGTAGCATGACACTGTGACTAATATGCTACTGTGTGTAGCATGTTACTGTGTGAAGCATGACACTGTGACTAACATGCTACTGTGTGTAGCATGACACTGTGACTAAGATGCTACTGTGTGTAGCATGTTACTGTGTGTAGCATGACACTGTTAAATCGAACGCAACTGGACTTAGATTTGTCTGTGAAGACTTTTCGCCTCTTATCCAAGCGGCTTCATCAGTTCGTAACGCATCAGTCTGACTACTCCGCACTAGTCTGACCGACAGTGGAGTAAGACCCAGGTATTTAACCTCAGTGGAAGTGTCCACCCACCAAACTCCTAAAACAATAGATCATTAGTGTAGCTTCACCTGACCATTGTTTGGGGCCTGTGAGTCATTTTGGTGGAAGATGATCATTAGGGGTGGGAGGGGCCACTGGAGAACGACAGTCGTTAGGTATGATGTGCAGTTACCAGTGAACGACAGTCGTTCTGTTCCATAGAGCCACTTGAGGTTTGTTTTGGGCAGCCTTTGTTGTTCACCCTCCTGGGAATGGCTGAAAGTGCAGCATTGTAGATGGGGGATAACTGATGTCTCAGACCCCCTCCGCTGTTGAGAGATGGCTTTTCCACTTTGACATAGATGGCTTCTTTTACCCCTCTTTCAAACCATCTGTCCTCTCTGTTCAGGATTTTGACATTGCTGTCCTCAAAGGAGTGAGCCTTTTCCTTTAGGTGTAAATAGACAGCTGATACTGGACCTGAGGAGTTTTCCCTTCTGTGTTGGGCCATGCGCTTGTTTAGAGGTTGTTTGGTTTCACCAATGTACGAGTCCTTACATTCCTCACTGCATTGGACTGCATAAACCAGGTTACTCTTTTGTGAGTGTGGTAGTCTGTCTTTGGGGTGTACCAGTTTCTGCCTGAGAGTATTGCTGGGTTTGAAATGGACAGGGATTTCGTGTTTGTTGAAAATCCTCCGGAGTTTTTGAGATACTCCGGACACATAGGGTATCACTTTGTTTCTACGTTGGTTCTTTTTCTCTTCACCCTCCAAGTTTTTATTCTTTCTGCATGTTGTCTTGTTGAGGGTCCAGCCCGGATAGCCACAAGTTCTCAAAGCACCCTTCAGATGTTTGTGTTCTTTTACTTGGGCTTGAGTGGTGGTTGGTATATTATCCGCCCTGTGTTGCAAGGTTCTGATAACCCCCAATTTGTGCTCCAGAGGATGATGGGAGTCAAAGAGAAGGTACTGATCTGTGTGAGTGGGTTTCCTGTATACCCCAATGTGGAGGCTCCTGTCATCACCAAAGTGTACATCACAGTCCAAAAAAGGTAAGTGGTTATCTTTGGCATCCTCTCTGGTGAACTTGATGTTTACGTCCACTGAATTAATGTGTTCAGTAAATGCCTGAAGTTCTTGGGTTCTGATTTTTACCCATGTGTCATCCACATACCGGAACCAATGGCTAGGTGATGTTCCTTTGTAGGATTTTAAAGCCTTTTGTTCGAACATTTCCATGTATAAGTTCGCCACAATGGGGGATACTGGAGAGCCCATGGCACAACCATGCTTCTGTCTGTAGAAGGTATTGTTGAACTGGAAGTATGTGGTGTTCAGGCACAGCTCCAGTAACTGACAGATCTGGTCTGGGTTGAGGTTTGTCCTAACCTGTAGGGTTGGATCCTGTTTTAACCGATGCCTCACAGTTTCCACTGCCTCCATGGTTGGAATGCAGGTGAATAAAGATGTTACATCGTATGACACCATGGTTTCGTTTGGATCTAGTCTTAGACCCCGGATTTTGTCCACAAACTCCTGCGAGTTTTGGATGTGATGTGGTGTGTTACCAACCAGAGGAGCTAAGATGTTGGCTACATACTTAGCGATGTTGTAGGTCACTGAATTGATGCTGCTCACAATGGGTCTGAGTGGGACCCCTTCTTTATGAATCTTAGGGAGTCCATATAGGCATGGGGTGGTCTCCTGTGGGTAGAGTCTGAGGTACTGTTGTCGGTCAAAGACTCCATCTTTTTGTAGTTTTTGTAAGCATTCTATAACTTTTCTCTTGTAACCACTGGATGGGTCACGATTCAAGGGTTCGTATGTGTTAGTGTCATTGAGCAGTGTGGAGACCTTGGATTGATAGTCAGTAGTATTTAAGATGACTGTGCATCTTCCTTTGTCCGCTGGAAGGATTGTGATGTTTTTGTCCTTGCTCAGGGATATCAGCTTTTCTTTCAGTGGTGGAGAGGTTTGAAGGTGAGGTCTTAGCACTGGACAGGGTTGCTGCCACTTTAAGCCTAAGCTGCTCAGCTTCGGTCCCATTTAAGTTGTTTTTCCTTATGGCTGACTCTGTCGCTGTGATGAGTTCAACTGTAGGAACTTGGTCTGGTGTTACAGCAAAATTCAGCAAACAATGGTCAGGTGAAGCTACACTAATGATCTATTGTTTTAGGAGTTTGGTGGGTGGACACTTCCAATGAGGTTAAATACCTGGGTCTTACTCCACTGTCGGTCAGACTAGTGCGGACTAGTCAGACTGATGCGTTACGAACTGATGAAGCCGCTTGGATAAGATTCAAGATTCAAGATTCAAGAGACTTTATTCATCCTGAGGGAAATTATTTTGCAACATATCAAAACAAAGAAGGAAAAGAAATATACACAAAATAAAATATATCTAAAATAAAATAAAATAAAATATACCCTAATATAAAAATATACCTAATATAACCAATTAACAACAATATAACAGTAAACTAGAGTAACTTATAAACCAACTAACTAACTACCAACTAAATAAAAACCAACTAGCCTAACATTTTTTTATATTAGCTTATACTTAGTTACTCAACTTAGGTGTAAGCTAATATACCCGTACAAACTATAATAGAAAATAATAAATATATAAATATATCTCAGTGAGTGTTTAATGGAATAAGATGAAATAGTTCGTCGTACCGCTACAGTAACTACGTAGGTATATATAATATACAGCAATACGTATAGTTCCCATAGCAGTACTAAAAAGTAAAGTGACTTCTAAATAAATAAAGTGAATACAGTGAATGCAGTGAATAAAGTGACTTCTGCCGTGATGGTGCATTTAGATGATGTGAGGTCCTCTATCGCCTGAAGAAGATGAGTTATAGAGTCTGATGGCCACAGGAAGAAAGGACTTTCTGTGGCGTTCTGTGGTACACCGGGGTGGAATGAGTCTATTGCTGAAGGCACTGCGGTATGAGGTCAGCACCTGGTGGAGAGGGTGAGCGTTGTTGTCTAGGATACTACGCAACTTGCGCAGCATCCTCCTCTCAGACACCTCCAACAAAGAGTCCAGTTGGACCCCCAGGACGGAGCCAGCCTTCCTGACGATCCTGCTGATCTTGTTGGCATCTGCTGACCTCAACCTGCTTCCCCAGCACGCGACCCCAAAGAAGATGGTACTGGCTACCACCGACTGGTAGAACATCTTAAGCATGGTATTACAGACGTTGAAGGACCGGAGCCTCCTCAGGAAATAAAGTCGGCTCTGGCCTTTCTTATACACAGCCTCAGTGTTCTTGGCCCAGTCCAGTTTATTGTCCAGGTGAACACCCTGGTATTTGTAATCCTGGACAACGTCGACAGTCACCCCCTTGATGGAGATGGGTGTGGGGGTAGATTTCAACCTCCGGAAATCCACCACCAACTCCTTCATCTTGTTGGTGTTGAGCTGCAGATGGTTTAGCTCACACCACTCAACGAAGGAATCTACGACGCTCCTGTACTCCACATCGTTACCCTCACTAACACATCCAACCACTGCAGAATCGTCTGAGAACTTCTGCAGATGGCAGGACTCCGAGTGGAACTGGAAGTCTGAGGTGTACAGGGTGAACAGGAATGGTGACAGAACGGTCCCCTGTGGAGCCCCTGTGCTGCTGGCCACAGTGTCAGACACACAGTCCTGCAGTCTGACAAACTGTGGTCGACCCGTTAAGTAGTCCGTAATCCAGGAAACCAGGGAGGAGTCCACCAGCATCGCCGTCAGCTTACTCCCCAACAGGGCAGGCCTGATAGTGTTGAAAGCACTGGAGAAGTCGAAAAACATGATTCTCACAGTGCTTCCGGGCCTGTCCAAGTGGGCATAGGCACGGTGAAGTAGGAAGATGATGGCATCCTCCACTCCCAGCTTCGGCTGGTAGGCAAACTGCAGAGGGTCCAGCGATGCACTGACCAGGGGCCGAAGAAGTGACAGGACCAGCCTCTCCAGGGACTTCATCAGGTGGGACGTCAGTGCCACCGGTCTGTAGTCATTAGGGGTGCTAGGATGCGCCCTCTTCGGTACTGGAACCAGGCAGGATGTCTTCCACAGCACAGGGACCCTCTCCAGACTCAGGCTCAGGTTGAGAATGTGCTGCAGGACTCCACTCAGCTGGGTAGCACACGTTTTGAGTACCCTCGGGCTGACGCCATCGGGACCTGCAGCCTTGCCTGGACGGAGCCTGCACAGCACCTTCCTCACCTGCTCCGCTGTGAAGGTCTGTGTGCCGTGAGTGGGGGCAGAAGGAGTCTGGTGATCTGGGTGATCTGATGGTGGGGGAGAGAGAGAAGAAGAGAGAACAGAGAGAGAGGGAGAGAGAACAGGCACGGTGTAGCTGTGGGGGGACGGTGTGGGAGGGGGGGGGAGGTTCAGCAGCAGGGGGGCAGCAGGGCTGGAGGTTCGAGGGGGGATGGTTGTAGAGGAGCTGGGGGAGCTGAGGGAGCTGAGGGGAGGGGAGACCGGAGCCCTCACATCAAATCTATTGAAAAACAGATTCAGCTCGTTGGCCCAATCAGGCCCCCCCCCTGTTGTCTGGCTACCAGACTGTTTGTAGCCAGTGATGCTCCTCATGCCACTCCACATATCCCTCAGGTTGTTCTGCTGGAGTTTGTCCTCCAGCTTCCTCCTGTAGCTGTCTTTACCCTGCTGTATCTTCTCCCTCAGCTCCCTCTGAACCCGCCTTATCTGCTCCCTATCACCGTCTCTGAAGGCCCTCTTCTTCTCATTAAGCAGGACCTTGATGTCTCTGGTAACCCACGGCTTGTTGTTTTGGAAACAGCGTACAGTCTGTGTGGGAACAACACTATCCACACAGAAGTTGATATACCCTGTTATGCAGTCTGTGAGACCATCAAGGTCCTCACCATGTGACTCACAGAGCAAGTCCCAGTCGGTTGATTCAAAGCAGCCCCGCAAGGTCTCATCGGCCTCCTGTGACCATCTCTTTACAGTCCTGATGGTAACAGGCAGCCGCTGGACTAGAGGCTTATACAGTGGCTTGAGGTGGATGATGTTGTGGTCAGACCTTCCCAGTGGGGGAAGCGCAGTGGAACTGTATGCCTCCTTAACATTGGCATACAGCAGGTCCAGTGTTTTGTTTTCCCTGGTGGGACAGTCCACAAACTGCTTGAAGGAGGGCAGTGTTGCAGCCAGAGTGACGTGGTTGAAGTCCCCAGATATCGCGATGAAGGCGTCTGGGTGCTGTGTCTGAAGTCTCGCGACGACGGAGTGGGTGACGTCAGTCGCAAGCGCAGCGTTTGCCGACGGTGGAATGTAAACAACGAGCATGATCACGTGAGAAAACTCGCGCGGCAGATAGAAGGGTCTTAAGCTCACTGCAAGCAATTCAATGTCCGGGCTACACACACGTTCCTTTACAGTAACATGCCCAGGAAAACACCACTTGTTGTTAACAAGAATAGCAAGTCCCCCACCTTTCCTCTTGCCACTCTCCTGGTGAGTCCTGTCTGCCCGAACAGTGAGGAAGCCGTCCACACTTACGAGGGAGTCCAGGGTGTCTTCGTGGAGCCATGTCTCCGTGAAACACAGCACCCTGCTCTCACGATAAACCCGCTGATTCCTCACCAAGCCTGCTAGCTCATCCATCTTGTTCGCGAGCGATCTCACGTTTCCCATGGTTATCGAAGGGAGATAGGGCTTATATCTCCGCTTCTCCTCCCGCTGTTTACGTCCAGCCCTACATCCCCTATAACTCCTTTTGAGTTCTTTAGGTATTTCAACCCGTATCCACGAGGGTGGTTGTATCGACAACAACTGACTCCGACTGTAAACAAAGCCTCCATTATGGGGAGCCATGGCGGAGACGCTTAATCCGTAAAAGTGTCTCCAGAATGAATGAAAACACGGCGAAAAGTTCCAAAACCTAGTTGGCTACAGTTGGCACTACTAGTTACAAAAAAAAAAAAGAAATGCTATAAAACAAACGATACTCCAAATAAATAACTAAAGTAGGAAAAGAGAGAGAGAGCGTCTGCTGCCGGCTGCAGGTAGACCCGCGCCGGAATAAGAGGCGGAACGTCTTCACAGACAAATCTAAGTCCAGTTGCGTTCGATTTAACTGTTGGCCGGATTAAACATGACCTGGATGAATGAGAACATTCATAGACGTAGCATGACACTGTGACTAATATGCTACTGTGTGTAGCATGTTACTGTGTGTAGCATGACAGTGACTAACATGCTACTGTGTGTAGCATGTTACTGTGTGTAGCATGAGACTGTGACTAACATGCTACTGTGTGTAGCATGACACTGTGACTAACATGCTACTGTGTGTAGTGTGTAGCATGTTACTGTGTGTAGCATGACACTGTGACTAATATGCGACTGCGTGTAGCATGTTACTGTGTGTAGCATGACACTGTGACTAACATGCTACTGTGTGTAGCATGACACTGTGACTAAGATGCTACTGTGTGTAGCATGTTACTGTGTGTAGCATGACACTGTGACTAATATGCTACTGTGTGTAGCATGTTACTGTGTGTAGCATGACAGTGACTAACATGTTACTGTGTGTAGCATGACACTGTGACTAAGATGCTACTGTGTGTAGCATGTTACTGTGTGTAGCATGACACTGTGACTAACATGCTACTGTGTGTAGCATGTTACTGTGTGTAGCATGACACTGTGACTAACATGATACTGTGTGTAGCATGTTAGCATGTAGCATGTTGTTTGTCATTGTGTAGCGTGTTAGCATGTTATTGTAATGTGTGGACACCAGCTCTCTGAATGTTTGGACCAGGGGGTTGACATTCAGCCTCAACATCAGAGTTTAGTCGAGCACCAGGTGAACGTGTGAATTCACTCACATTCACGTTTCATAGCTCAAAGGTTTTTCCATCTCACAGTGTATTGTTTGAGGCGGTGAGCGAGGGGGCATGAGAAGCTGGGGGGAGCAGCGCAGTGTTGGGTTACCCTGAGCCACAGCCGCCCTCCCTTTCCAGGTCAGAGGTCAGCCCCCAACCCAAGGCTGTTAGGCCTCTGATCTGGGATGTCAGATGGCTCAGAGGTGAGGTGGGTGAGGTGTGGGAGAGGTGGGGGGGAGCAAGGTGCATGCTGGGTTCAACAGGAAGTAGGTAATGGGACTCACCTGTTCATTGTTTTAGTGTGTATGTTCTTCTAATATGGCGTTAAAGCTGTTTATCCAAGCTCATTCAAAGCTGTATAATCTACGAGGAGCAGAAAATACATCATCATTATATATATATATATATATATATATATATATATATATATTTATATATATATGTCTGTATCTATATGTCTATGTACTGTATATACAGTACTGTATGTCTGTATATACAGTGCGTCTATTTACAGTATATACAGTATGTCTATGTACAGTATATACTGTATTTCTGTATATACACAGTAGCCTATGTCTAGGGGCTGGAAGATAAGGACAGATTGTTGAATTAGATTAACTCTTCTGTCACACACAAGATTCAAATATTGTTTATTGATCATGATGCATTGGGCGCTGTTCATTTGAAGTGTTAGATGAAGATAAGTTCAAGTTCAAGTTCAAGTAACTTTATTGTCAAGTGTGCTACAATGCAGGCATATAGCACAGATGAAATTGCAGTCCTCTCAGACCTGCGGTGCAAAATGAACAAAATGGACAAACAAACAGACAAACAGACACTGTACAGACAACACAGAAAACAGACAAGAAAACAAAGTACGAAAAAAAATGAGGTAGTGCGTTCTTGCAGTGCAAAATATATTCAGAAAATACTCTAAAGTGACAAAGTGGAGTGTGCAGTGCCTGAGTCAGAGTTCAGAGTTTGTTACTGGTGGTGGGAGGGAGATGATCTGAGGTCAGATGATGCTGGTGGGTGCGAGGTTAGTGTCTGTGGCAGGGGGCAGAGGAGGAGGTGGAGCAGGGGCAGAGCAGGGAGGGAGTTGAGCCTCCGGACAGCCTGATGAAAGAAGCTGTCCTTGAGCCTGCTGCTTCTGGCCCGGAGACTCCGCAGTCTCCTCCCTGACAGCAGAAGGCTGAAGATACTGTGGGATGGGTGGGTGGGGTCACCAGCAATCCTGATGGCTTTGCTGGTGAGGCGGGTGGTGTAAATGTCCAAAATGGGGGGGAGAGAGACATCGATGATCCCCTCAGCTGCTCTCACTATGCGCTGCAGTGTCTTGCGGCAGGACACGGTGCAGGCACCGTACCACACAGTGATGCAGCTGGTCAGGAGGCTCGCGATGGTGCCTCTGGTTTAATATACACCCTCTGGTGCAACCTAGACACATCATCAGTGATGTAACCTGAGGTCATAGGGTGTTTCGGGTCTCTCAACATCAGACACCCTCGTCCAGGCGACCCAGCCGGGGGTGATCAGACCCCGGCTTGTGTCTAGGTAGCTTGTGTGGCCCACGGATCACCCCTCCTGATCCACAGCCATCTTGATGCCTTCTCAGCAGCATCAGTGATGTTCTTGATGGCTTTCTTGCTGTGCAGTCCCCTTATTCCCAACAACTTGAGGGCCCTGCAGAGTGACTGGCCTGCGAAACCTCGGCAACCAACCTCAATGGGACTACAACGAGTCTTCCATCCGTTGCGCCGGCATTCGCCTGCCAGCTCCTCATACTTGGCCCTCTTCCTCTCAAATGCCTCCTCCATCCGGTCTTCCCAGGGCACAGTCAACTCCAGCAGTATCACCTGCCTTGTTGATTCTGACATAAGAACCAAGTCCGGCCTAAGTGTGTTCACTGCGATGGTCTCTGGGAATTTAAGCTGTTTCCCCAAGTCCACCTTCAGCTGCCAGTCCCTAGCTGTTGTCAGGAGCCCCCCTGTTTGGCCTGGGCGTTGTTGAGGCTTCTCACCAGATTTAACAAAGGTGATTGAATGCCTAGCTGGCTGTTGCTGCTTGCTGAGTGAGATCCCCGAGCAGATGGTATCTGCTATCACCTTCAGCACCTGGTCGTGGCGCCAACGATAGCGCCCCTCGCCCAGGGCTTTCGGGCAACAGCTTAGGATGTGCTCCAGTGAACCTCTCCTCTGACACAAAGGGCAAGCAGGTGTTTCTGCCAGGCCCCAACAGAAGAGGTTGGAAGGGCTGGGGAGGACGTCGTAAGAATGTAGAATGTAGAATGTTTTCATGATGGTGGATGAGGCCCCAGCTCTTTTCAGTTTGCGGAGGAAGTACAGGCATTGTTGGGCTTTTTTGGCCAGTGATGTGGTGTTGTGGTTCCAGGACAGGTCTTCAGAGATGTGCACACCCAGGAACTTAGTGCTGCTCACCCTCTCCACTGTTGCATCGTCGATGATCAGTTGAGCATGCTGTGTGTGCATTCTCCTGAAGTCCACAACAATCTCCTTCGTCTTCTCCACATTCAGGCGGAGATTGTTGTCCTTGCACCACATAGCCAGCCTGTTCACCTCACTCCTGTAGATCGTCTCATCGCCATTGTTGATGAGACCCACCAGTCGTGTCATCCGCAAACTTGATAAAGATGTTGGAGCTGGATTCAAGGATTCAAAGGTTTTATTGTCATGTGTGCAGTAAAGAAACACGTTTCCCTGGACAATGAAATGCTTACTTTGCTGCCCACACTGGATACCATATATAAATAATGTATAAAATAGAATATAAATAGAAACTGTACAAATAGAAATAAAAATAAGAAAATATACATAAAATAAAAATAAAAATAAAGAAAAATAAAATAGAAATATAAAATTTAGAAGATGTGAATTAAATGAAATGGTGAAATTAAATTGTAAATGTGCATTGTGCATCAGCAGCTGTAAACATTGAACATTGAACATTATTGTGCAAATAAAGTTAGTGCAAGTAAAGTGTCCAGTGAGGATGTCCATGGGGGGGTGGGGGGGGGGGGGGGGGGGGGGGGGCGCTCTGTCCTTAAGGGGGTTCAGCTGTTCAACAGTCTGACGGCCGTGGGTAAGAAGGAGTTCTTGAACCTGGTGGTTCTGCATCTCACACTCCTGAACCTCCGGCCTGAGGGCAGGAGTGTGAAGAGTCCGTGCTGGGGGTGAGTGGGGTCTTTGGTGATGGAGGCAGCTCTCCTGTGGACTCTGCGGTGGTAGATGCTCTGCAGAGAGGGCTGTGGTGTCCTGGTGATCTTAGACGCAGTCTTTACCACTCTCTGCAGGCGTTTGCGGTCCCACACAGTTGAGCTGCCATACCACACGGTGATGCAGGTGGCCAAGACAGACTCAATGATGCAGCTGTAGAAGTTGCTGAGGATCTTGGGCGCCATCCCAAATTTCCTCAGCCTCCTCAGGAAGTACAGCCGCTGCTGAGCCTTCTTCACCACCTGTGTGGTATTGAATGTCCATGTGAGGTCGTCACTGATGTGGACCCCTAAGTATTTGAAGTTGCTCACCCTCTCAACCTCAAGACCTCGGATGAACAGTGGCTGATGAGGCCTCTTCTCCTTCCTCATGTCCACAATCATTTATTTGGTCTTGTCAGTGTTGAGGGTGAGGTTGTTGTTTCCACACCACGTCACCAGACTGTCCACCTCCCTCCTGTAGTCCGCCTCGTCTCCGCCAGTGATACGTCCAATCACGGCGGTGTCGTCGGCGAACTTAATGATGGTGATGTCAGGGTAGGAAGCGACGCAATCGTGGGTGAACAGGATGTAGAGGATGGGGCTGAGGACACAGCCCTGCGGGGTCCCGATGTTGGTGGTGATAGTGGCTGAAGTCATTTTCCCAATCCTGACAGACTGTGGTCTGCCAGTCAGGAAGTCCAGGAGCCAGTCGCAGAGGGAGGGGTGAAGTCCTAGAGCAGACAGTTTATGGGTGAGTTTGTGGGGGACGACGGTGTTGAAGGTGGAGCTGTAGTCAATAAAGAGCATCCTGATGTAGGAGTCTTTATTTTCCAGGTGGGAAAGGGAGACATGGAGGGCGGCAGCGATGGCGTCGGAGGTGGACCGGTTGTGCTTGTAGGCGTACTGCAGGGGGTCGATGGTGTCTGAGATGCTGTTGTGAATGTGGGCCAGTATCACTCTCTCGAAGCACTTCATGATGATTGGAGTGAGTGCTACTGGCCGGAAGTCATTCAGGCTGGATGTTGGTATGCAGTCGTGGGTCAGCAGAGTGAAGAGGAGGGGGCTAAGCACACATCCTTGGGGGGCCCTGTGTTCAATGTGATGGTGCTGGAGGTGTTGCTGCCGACCTGAACTGCCTGTGGTCTCCACGTCAGGAAGTCCAGCAGCCAGTTGCACAGGGAGGTGTTGAGTCCCAGCTGGTCCAGTTTGTGAATGAGCTGCTGGGGGATGATTGTATTGAATGCTGAGCTATAGTCGATGAACAGCATTCTGACATATGAGTCTTTGGTATCCAGGTGGGTGAGGGCTGAGTGATGGGCAGAGGAGATGGGATCATAGGTCGAACGGTTGGACCGATATGCAAACTGGAAAGGGTCCAGGGTGGGGGGGAGGGCAGACTTGATGTGGTGCCTGACTAGCCGCTCGAAGCTCGAAGATAAGTCACACACCCCCGGTGCGCTGCACGGCTGCGAACCGCGTCCTGGCTTTGAGCCCGTCAAAGTTTTTAACTTTGTATGTTATATGTGTGAATCGGTTTGTCTGAGTCTACTGTGTCCGTCTAACTATGTCAATCGTGGATGTGTGTTAATGGGAAGATGAGCTACCTGTGGATTATACTGTCTCTGTGGCTTGTTGCCACAGCCAAGGAGGGCTTTGTACAACACGGCTTAATCATGGACATGAAGGAGCTAATGGGGTAGCACTTTATAATAACTACTCCATATTAAGCATTTATTAAGCCATTGGTTAAGTCTTATCAAATACTTTGTTAATCATTTGTCCCTTAATTGTTTAGCATCAGTTAATCATCATTAAACACATTTATTAATGGTTTGTGTGTGATGAATATGGCTATCTAACTAATCCTATTACGCATTTATTAAGCATTGGTAAGTCTTAGTTAACTCTTTGTTAATCATTTTCCCTTAATTATTTTTTCATCATTAACAAACATATGTTAATGTTTTGTGTGTAGTGAATATGGCTATCAAAATAATACCTTCAAACCATTTTTTTGTACTTAAAAATTATTAACCAGCTATTCCCAAATGTATCTTATAATTAACCCACTTAATTAATAAATTATGTTACTCAATTCTTAATGTGGTATTTTTCCCATTATTAACCAGTTCCTAAGCATTTGTACATGGTAAGTACGTTTAGGCTTACTTGACTACCCTTCGTGGATGCCATATTTGACCGAACATCATTAAAAGTAGTTTGTGTATGAATAAGTTTTACAGATACTTACCAAAAATGGGATTCATGATCAACTCGAGTTATAACTGGATAGTTAAAAAGTGAGGCTTGTCTATGCTTTACAAAACATTTACAAATGACTTGTTAAGGCTTGCTCATGATTAATTCAAGAGTAATAACTGGTTAGTTAAGTAAATTTTGGGAGCTCATCTAAAGTGTGACTTGTGTATGCTTTACAAAACATTTACAAACTACTTGTTAAGGCTCACTCATGATTAACTCAATAGTCATAACTGGTTACTTAAGTATATTTTGGGAGCTCATCTAAAGTGAGACTTGTCTATGCTTTACAAAACATTTACAAATGACTTATTAAGGCTTGCATTACTTAAAAGACATTCAACGACAGGAGAAGTCATGAAACCACACCATAGTGACAGAAAGTATAAAATATTTATTTAACACAAAAGAATATGCCACTGGTGGCCACTGATAAACGGCTCATGAACAATGTTACAGACTAATAAAATTATTACAAAAAATTCAAACTGTCAATACAAAAAAATTATTTAAAGTGTAACGTGGCATAATGCAAAGCTACCCAACCTTCAGGGGATTCAAATATGCTGCATTCCAATACCCTTCACTTTCTCTTCAGTGGGAGAAGTTTGCCATTGGTTTTAAACAAGGCAACCTTGTCAGCAAGCTCCTGGTCTGCCTCAACTGCAGCAGAACACTGTGCAGCAAAGTCACTTAATTTGCTCCTAACACCCCTAGTTTTCATCACGTCAGTGTAGGTGGATGGAGCCACAATAAACAGCTCCGCAATTGGAGCATTTTGTACAACTGTGTTGCGGTCAATACCAATGCGTTTGAAAGCACCTGACATGGTACCCAGCCGCTTGTAGTGGTGCAGGACCTTCTTATATCTCTGAACTACTTGGTCAGGCTTCTGGGCTGCAATTTAGAGAACAAGATTAAGATTTTGCTGATATATCACAGCATTCAAAGACACACATATGGATGCACAGTCACGCACATAGCTTGTACACATACACTACACCAGAGGTCTCCATCAAGTTGGAAAAAATGTTATCTCAAAAAGCGAAACTCTTACAAGAATGACAAATAGATAGCACAGGTCACCATTTACAGACCTACGCACCAATGGTTGAATGAAGTTTCTACGTTAAACAGTTGAAGCTGAATTAATTGCACAAATTTGGTTAGAAGAGGAATAATATGGTATAAAAAAAATGACGAACATTACAGTGCATTGCTCTGCATGTACTGCAATAAGAAACCAACGAAGGACAATACAGTGCATTGTTCTGCATGCACTGTAATAAGAAGGTTGGATAACAGTACAGTGCATGCATTATAATAATAGCATGGGGCTTGTATGTAAGTGACAGCAGAGTGCACTATGTCAAGTCATGTTATTACCAACAATAACACATACAATGTCACATCGTATTGGAAGAGCCAGCCTGGAGAACACAACATACAGCAGAGCTCAGCAGGAATAAACTGAAAATCAGGTGAGTGAAGAAGATTGAAATGATTGTTTTACCTCTTTGCAATGTTTTTGATTCTCTTTTTTCCTTCTTTCGTTGTTTCTTCTTCCCTTTCCCCTTCTTCCTTTTCTTGTCCTCTGATGAGGATGTGGCAGATGACAAATCAGAGTCAGAGCAATTATCCACTGAGGTCTCTGAAGATGAAGATATAGTTGTCTGGATACTGCTGGTCCCTGTGCTCCTGGCTGCATTGGTTTCCTCTCTTCCTCTAAGAGCTGTTGAAAAATATATAAGGGACAGAACACATGACACATGTAAAACACATATGTGCTGCACTGAATCCTGAGCTAGAATAGTTGATAACAATGTAAAAACATAAATAGAAATGCATTAATAAAATGTGGAACTACTCAGTATTGAACTACAGTACATGTAGCCTACAGCCTGAAATCAAAGACTGCCACTCAAACTGCAGCTTTACTTAGCAGCCTTACTTATTACTTCCTCATGTAACCTGCATCATCCTGCTCTGCTCAGACACACTGCACAGTTAGCAACCAGTAGTCTAGGCCTAGTTCACAGCCACCAAGTGAAGTGTACATCTAAGAAAAAAGCAATACTTACCTGATGCAAGTTGTTCTTTCAGGAAGTCTCTCTCCGTGGTGAGCTGCTCAATTTTGTCTTTTTGCCACTCCACCCTCATCTTGCACATCTCCAATTCATGAGCCGTATTTCTGGCAGCCAGCTGAGCTGTAGGGCCTGTGGACACACCTGACAAAAATATTTATCAAGAACATCTTGAAAGTTCCATTATTTCCCATTACACTCACAATGAAACAAACTCATACACACGTGCACAGAGGACAATTCACGTGCACAGATGACTTATAACAATTTGAATCACTTAATAATAAACATTGTTTCATGGCAATGACTGAGTGATATGTCAAAACACAAGGCACAGCCATTGCCACTGTAGTAGCACAGCCACTGTAGTTGCTGCTAGAGAATAGAATAAAATCGAATATTAACTATAGTAAGGAAGTTAGTAAGTAACTAGAGATGTTTGATACCAATTTTGTCCGATACTGATCTCTTTTTTAATGGAATAAAATAAAATAAATATGGAGGTCCAGACCTTGCTGACCTCATGCTACGGCTATGGTTGTATCAATCCTTGCACATAAGGGACAACTAACTTCAAAAAACGGCTCCAGAGTAGGCTAAATTCCCAGTTAAGGCCCTTCCACACCAAGGCGGATTCGGATTGCGGAGCGGAAATGCGGGGAAAAAAAGCGAATGCGAAATTCCGCACGAAAATTCCGCATCTGCCGTCCACACCAGGTGCGGTGCGTTTTTTTTTATTTTTATATTCCGCGTTCTATATTCCGCACATCTTTCGCGCCGTACTATAGCGGATTTGGCCCGTGACTGTCAGTTTCAAAACAGACTGGTCCGATATATTTTTCCGCTCAGCAGATTTCGCCTTTTAGTGTGCACAGCTTCATTAAAACACATGTGTTTGTTAATCAGTGAAATTCCGTGCGGAAATTCGCTCGGAAAATCGCAGAAAATCCGCCTTGGTGTGGATGGGCCTTATGCTAACTAATTGGGTAGCTTGATAGCAAGTAGCCTTAAGTTCCTTGTCATCCACAATGTAAGCTGTAAAACAGAAAAATATAGCCAAAATATATACTCACCACTAGCACATCTGCCATCCTCTGATGCTCCATTTTGTTTAGATCGGGTTTGAATCCTCCCTCTTTTCTGTAGAACTAAGTTTTCCATAATTTCGGCTACAAGACTGCTTCAGCCTACTGGTGGGATTCAGAGCGCGAAAAGATACACTTCCTCTGGTTTTGTCCCAAGCTGATGACGTGGACCTTGTCAAACGCGGGATCTTAGCTGATCATCCGAATCACCAGAGCTCCATCATCGTAGCTTACTGTATCATGAAATTCAATCGTGTGAAAAAACTTCTTAGTGAGGATACCTCAAGTAAGAAAGCTCTTAGACGTATCAAATGGCTACAGTCAAGGAAACTTTTAAAAAAGAAAATGAAATGCAAAATTTGCCATCATAACATGGAGCTGAAAAGAAAATGGAACACTGTGGACCAATATGCTTGGTATGAAATATATTTTTCATCAGGAATGGATTATTTAAACCGATTTAATGGTCCCTGCCTTACATATTCCGTGCGTAAAAGTAAAATGCGCGCCAGCCTTAACCAGAACAATTAGGTATATACACCGTAGTAGGCCAAATCCGTTCATCTGACTGTCTACCAATAGGTCGAGCTTTGCAAAGCGCCCGAATACATTCTTTTTTCTGGCGCTATTTATCTAACTCTCACCTTGTCTTGTGTTTCATCCTAAACTGTTAAAGCACTCTGAGCTACATCCGTGTATAAGGAGTGCTATACAAATAAAGATTATTATTATTATTATTATTATTATTATTAGGCTATTATTATTATTATTATTATTATTATTAAATAGCTGAGGTGCGCTTTTCCGGAGCGAGAGGCAACCGCATACAGCACAAATTTCGCACGCAGAGAGAATGATTGTAGTATGCACATCTTTTTATATTCATTTGTTGTCCAACCAAGGTTAGCCTACGTATCGTCTTCGGATTAAGTGTTGCGAGTTGCCAAATTTATTGTTTGTAGTTTGTGCGCGGTTCTTATTATCCTTTCAAGGAAATTCACATCTTTAACATAACAATAAGACCGCACAGTAATGGGAAATAAGCTTTATTTATAATTAAAATATGATGCTGATGATGCTATTAAATGTATTACGTTTTATGTAAAAAAACAGGATATGTCAACGGGCAGCACACCGAACAGTGCAAACATCTGTGCGGCTGAAGTCCATATTCAGCCATTCAAAGGTCTCCCTGCTAAAGTGGATGCAGTTCATATACAGGTTGGTAAGCAAAACATTTGGGTGCTAAAAACTCACTGTCAAAGGGAAATTCGGACCTTTTCAATGCCCTGTCAAGATCACAGAGTGCTGTTGATAGGGAAAAGAATGAGAACATTTTGTACAACATTTGGTAATTTTGATTAATTTAATTTCAATTTCAATTTAACTTGTATCATATGTTGGCTTCAGCTGCAAGACCCAAATACTATTGCACTTGGTGACCTCAACAGAGCTGGTTGAAAATGGTCAGTTCTCTATGTTTATTGAGCCATGTCATTCTCCCTCATGACAGGCCTAATCCCTCTTTTACTATAATTTTCTAAATATCCATCGTCATTCTCTTAGTATTTTTTTTATTGTTATGGTTTATATATATAGGCGCAGTTTCAATGTACTCCCTCACAGATTTTGATACAAATGTATTCTAATTTATGCTATTAAATGTTTGTTATTGTTAGTCTATAGGGTGTCATAGCATTTATAACACATAGTTGTCATCTACAGAAATTATATATCATACAGTATATGTATGTATGCATGATATTAACAATATGTTTTGTATTTGTCTTTGAAGATTTTCTCAGGGTCTAAGGCTCAGGCAGGTGGATATGATGCAAGACAGCATAGCAGCCAGCTCTGCCACTCTAAGCAAAATGGCCAAAAAAATAAGAGAAACATGTGTCTCCGCAATAGAGAGGATGAGAGCCCGAACAAGCCAGCATATTGGAGGGAGAAGGCAATTTGTTGTTATTGACGAGAGTCTTTTTCGACATAAAAGAAAGGTGAGTTGTAGTAATGGCAATATGTCAGTATTAGCCTACTATTATTAGGCTAGTATGAGTATCAATAGTATCAGTCAGTATATCATTGGGCAATTGAAATTGTATGTTCTACGGCCAAAAATGGCAAATGCTGAAATTTCATAATGAATGATTCACATCCTCTAATTTTTTTGGCATTATAGATGTGACAAACATTTTCCATGGAATTGCCTAATTGTAAAATTAAGTAGTTATGTATAGGTACAGTATATATAGTAAGGTATACTAATATATAATGCTGTTTATATCTGTTATTTTTGCAATATCTGCATTAGTATGGAAGAGGAAGAATGGCTGGAGGATGGAAGAGGAAGAAGTGGGTATTTGGGATGCTGGCTGTCAAACATGGAAAGTCCAGAAAGCCAATACTTCGGTTAGTGGAGAGAAGATCCCGGAGACACCTTGTCCCTCTAGTGGTCCACCATGTTAGACCTGGGACTTCTGTCATAAGTGATGAATGGCGGGCCTACCGTGTCCTCACAGCTTTGGGCTATGACCACTACACTGTCAACCATAGCAGGTGGTATGTGGATCCACACACAGGTGCACATACTCAGCATGTTGAGAGGGCCTGGAGAACATATAAAGAGCAAATATGGCGGCTGAGGGGCAACCGCACAGAAACATTGCTATCTGATCACCTGTCCGTGATTGAGTGGAATGAATGGTTGGCCCTCAAACACCAACATGGTCCGTTTGGACGTCTGATTCATGACATTGCCAAGAAATACAAGTAGGCCTGGTCATAATTAAAAATTGCCACCTTTTCTAAAAATGTTACTATAAATTGCAATTAATTATGTGCATGTTTGATGTACAGTAAGCAGTGTGCAAGGTTTCAATAAATTTGTAATTTTCCAGAAATTTGTGTGATGTGTACACCTTCTTTTAGAGGAAGAATGCCGACTTATAATTTATTTCAGTCCTGACAACCTAAATAATTCATTTGTAAGTGACTTACCAGCAATATTAACAAATGCATAATAAATATTTACAGGTGTTTAATAAATCATTTCTTAAGTTAAAATAATGCATTCAAGATGGACTTATTCACACACAAACAAAACATGAATAAATATGTTTATTAATGATGAACTGATGATAAAAATTAAGGGGGAAAAGATAACTTAGACTTAACCAATGCTAAATAAATGCTTACTAGAGGGTCGTTAAATAGCCATATTCACCACACACAAAACATTAACAGATATGTTTGTTAATGATTAACTGATGAAAAAATAATTAAGGGAAAAATGATTAACAAAGAGTTAACTAAGACTTACCAATGCTTAATAAATGCGTAATAGGATTAGTTAGATAGCCATATTCATCACACACAAACCATTAATAAATGTGTTTAATGATGACTAACTGATGCTAAACAATTAAGGGACAAATGATTAACAAAGTATTTGATAAGACTTAACCAATGGCTTAATAAATGCTTAATATGGAGTAGTTATTATAAAGTGCTACCGCTAATGGTAACTGGTATCGTACCTCGACACAGCTTGCACTACAGTCGGGATGTTCTGATTGCCTTGCACCATAAACCATTGCCTCTGCTCCCGAAACCCTTGGATTGTATTCCCCCGGAGCTACGAAGGCCTACTAGGCGGAAACGAGGAAGGAGAGGTGGAGTTCGCAATAGGTTACGGCGTAGATCTACCAGACCACCGTTGCCTTCCATCATTTTCTCCAATCTTCGCTTCTTGAACAATAAGATCGCTGAAGTCCGAACCTACATAAGGTACTGTGCAGAATTCCGCGAAGCATCGATTCTATGTTTTACCGAGAGTTGGCTTCAATCCAACATGCCAGACTCTCTGTTCGAGATAAACGGGTTCACTCTGACCCAGCTGGACAGAGATGAGAACTCGGGGAAATGTAAGGGCGGAGGAATCTGTATTTATATCAATGACCTCTGTTTCACCGTTAAAGAGACTGTCTGCGATTCCAACGTTGAGCTGCTCTGTCTGACTTTAAGACCTTTCTATCTTCCGCGAGAATTCGGATCAGTACTGTTGTGTGCGGTGTATGTGCCTACGAGTGGCAAGGCTGCGCTTGCTGCCGCCACCATTGAGGACTCTGTCCACCAAATGCAAGAGAAACATCCAGACGCTCCTGCAATTGTGCTGGGGGACCTCAATCACTGCAGTCTGGACAGTGTACTGCCTGGCTTTTGCCAAGTAGTCAAAAATGGAACAAGAAAAAATAAAATACTGGATAAATGCTATGTGAATGTTAACAATGCCTTTGCTTCCAGAATTAGACCACCTATCGCCAACTCAGACCACAATGTGTTGTATTTAATTGTATTTAACACATTAATTTCTGTGTTCAATCTGCCATCCCCTCTAAGCTAATTAAGATCTATCCAAACAATAAAAAGTTTGTGTCCAAAGAAATCAAGAATATAATCATTTCAAAGAAAAGGGCTTTTAAAAACAAAGATGCCTTAAATTGCAAACAGTTGGAGAGGGAGTTGAAGAAAAAGCTTAGAGAAGCCAAGGTAGCACATAGACACAAATTGGAGGAGACATTCAGAGAGAAAAACCCTAAAAAACTCTGGGACTGTCAGACACCAAACAGGAAGAGGACCACAAGAGCGTCACGTTAAACAGTTTATTGAAGGATTTGGGGAAAGGGGGTGTATGGGTGTGTTTCCAGAGCTGAGTGGCGTCTCACTGAGATGGCGGGGTGGGTTCCAGGGCAGGCTCGATGATGGTCCGGAGTCACTGGGTAAAGACACACACAGCCGAGGGAGAGGAGAGCTGGCAGATGGAATAGTAGCAGTGGTACAGGCAAGAGCTAGGCAGTATTCGTAGTCATAAGGCAGAAGGCAGGTCACGGTTACTGGGGCAGAAGATCAAAGACGTAGTTCAGCAGGTCCGATATCACAGGTAAGAGTCAGAGGCGTATGAAGACAGGCAGGGTAACAGGTACTGGTTTGCAGACGGTCTGACAAGGAGGTACTGAAAGACAGGGCTTATATACAGAGGGAGATGAACAGGGAATGCAGTGCAGCTGGCAGGTTAATGAGTGCAGGAGTAGATACAGGTGTGGCTGATCAAACAGAGCTGAGACTGAAGCGGCAGCAATTAGTGCTTGTTAACAGGGCAGAGAGAGAAAGCTCATGACAGAACCCCCCCCCCCTAAGGGACGGCCCCAGAAGTCCCCAAAAAACATCAAACTGGGCGGGCGGAGGGGGAGCCGGCGGAGGGTCAGAACTCCTCTGAGCGGTCAGACTCCATGGCCTCATCCTCCGAGGCGGTCTGAGAGGTGCCATCAGGGGCCAGGGCAGGGTCCAGGTCAGGATCCGGGACAGACACAGGGTCAGAAACTGGGCAGGAGGAGCGACGGGAGCCCTTTGGACGACCCCGACGGATGGCAGGCTGGTCCGGATGCAAACGGTGGAAGTCGGCGATGAGAGTCCGGTCCACAATTCGACTGGTCGGCACCCAGATTCTCTCCTCAGGCCCATAGCCCTCCCAGTCGACGAGATACTGGAGGCCCCTACCCCTTCGTCTGGACTGAAGCAGGCATCGAACGGTGTACACCAGCCCACCGTCAATGAGGCGAGGAGGAGGAGGAGGAGGTGCCGCTGGAACCAGCGGACTTACATGCACTGGTTTGAGTTTCGAAACATGGAAAGTGGGATGCACCTTCATGGAAGCTGGCAACTGGAGTCGGACTGCGGTTGGACTGATGACCCTTTGGATAGGGAATGGGCCGAGGAACCGAGGTGCTAGCTTACGTGATTCCACCCTCAGCGGCAGGTCCTTGGCTGACAGCCACACTTTCTGGCCAACACGGTAAGTGGGTGCTGGCGTCCTCCGACGGTTAGCCCCAGTGGCATAGCTGGTCACTGACTTGAGTAGTGTGGCACGGGCTTGTGACCAGGTGCGGCGGCATCGGCGAGCATGGGCGAAGGCAGATGGGCAGGAAACCTCTCCTTCCATATACACACTGAAAAGGTGACATACCAGTGGAAGAACAGGTGAGGGAGTTGTGGGCGTACTCTACCCATGTCAGTTGTTGCGCCCAGGCCCGGGGCTTACAGGAAGCCATGCATCGGAGCGCCTTCTCCAGTTCCTGGTTCGCCCGCTCTGACTGACCATTGGACTGGGGATGAAATCCAGAGGTGAGACTGACTGTGGCCCCTAGAAGATGGCAGAACTCCTTCCAGAATGAGGAGGTGAATTGTGGGCCTCTGTCTGAGACAAGGTCCCTGGGCACCCCGTGTAGACGGAAGACATGATCCACAACAACCTGGGCAGTCTCTCTAGCAGATGGCAGCTTCGGGCGGGGAATGAAGTGCGCCATCTTGCTGAACCGGTCAACCACAGTGAGAATGACATGCGATGGGGGCAGGCCTGTTACAAAGTCCAGGGAGACATGGGACCAGGTCGTGTGGGCACAGGCAGAGGCTGGAGTAATCCAGCAGGGGGCTGGTTGGAGGATTTGTTCCGGTTACAGGTGAGGCAAGCACGGACGAATTCTCTGACATCCCTTCTCAAGGAAGGCCACCAGAAGCGCTGGGCAAGGAGATGGGAGGTGCGGGCTGAACCCGGGTGGCAGGCAAGGCGGGAGTTGTGTCCCCACTGTATGACCCGGGATCTCAAGTTTTCAGGGACGAAGAGACGGCCATCAGGGCATGCACTGGTGCCGGGATGGTCACGGAGAGCCTCTTGAACCTCTTCCTCAACATCCCAGGTCAGAGCAGCTATGATACAGGGATGAGGCAGGATGGGTACAGGTTCCTGGGAAGGGGTGTCATCCTTCTGGAACTGGCGGGAGAGAGCATCCGGCTTGGTATTACGTGAACCTGGGCGGTATGACAGGGTGAAGTTGAATCTGGTGAAAAACAAGGCACAGCGGGATTGTCTGGAGTTGAGGCGCTTGGCAGTGCGGATGTATTCAAGGTTTTTGTGATCTGTCCAGACCAGGAACGGGACCGTGGACCCCTCCAGCCAGTGACGCCACTCCTCCAGGGCAAGCTTGACGGCCAAAAGCTCACGGTTTCCAATGTCATAATTGCGCTCTGCAGGTGAAAGCCGGCGGGAAAAGAATGCACAGGGATGCAACTTGTTGTCCTCCACTGCCCGTTGAGAAAGTACGGCCCCGACTCCCATGTCCGAGGCATCCACCTCGACAACGAACTGTCGGTCTGCATCCGGCATCAGGAGGATGGGAGCCGTGGTGAAGCGGGCCTTGAGGGTCTGAAAGGCTTTGTTAGCCTCTGGGGTCCAGACAAAGGGGTGTTTGATACTGGTCAGAATGGTGAGGGAAGCGGCGACGGTGCTGTAATTCCGGATGAATCTCCTCTAGAAATTGGCAAAGCCAAGAAACTGTTGCAACTTCTTCCTATTCTCCCGAACTGGCCAGGAAGTAACTGCAGAGACCTTTGCGGGGTCCATCTGGATATTTCCCTCAGCCACGATGTATCCCAGGAATGACACAGACTGAACATGGAACTCGCACTTCTCTGCTTTGACATAGAGGGAGTTCTCCAGGAGGCGACGGAGGACCAGTTGGACATGACGAGTGTGTTCAGACAGATTTCTGGAGAAAATCAAGATGTCGTCCAGGTACACGAAGACGAATTTATTCAGCATGTCCCGCAGCACATCGTTCACCAGAGCCTGGAATACCGCTGGTGCGTTGGTGAGGCCAAATGGCATTACCCGGTACTCATAGTGGCCGGTGTGGGTGTTGAATGCAGTTTTCCACTCGTCGCCTTCTCGTATGTGCACTAGGTGGTACGCATTACGAAGGTCCAGTTTAGTGAAAACTGTGGATCCCTGGAGCAGCTCAAAAGCAGTGGTGAGTAAGGGCAGAGGATACCGGTTCTTCACTGTGATGCCGTTCAGACCTCGGTAATCAATGCTTGGCCGAAGAGAACCGTCTTTCTTTCCCACAAAGAAGAACCCGGCACCAGCAGGAGAAGAAGACGGGCGGATGATTCCAGCTGCCAGGGAGTCCCTGATGTAATCCTCCATGGCCTTTCTTTCTGGAGGAGACAGTGAGTAGAGGTGACCCTTAGGTGGAGCAGATCCAGGGAGAAGGTCAATGGTGCAGTCGTACGGACGGTGTGGGGGCAGAGATGTGGCTTTGGTCTTGTTGAACACTTGCCGGAGGCCATGGTAGCATTCAGGAACGTTAGAAATGTCAAGGGCAGTGCTGGGGGGCAGCGAGGCAGCACGCAAACAGGTCAAGTGGCAGTCATCTCCCCACTCTTTGACAGTACCGGAGGCCCAGTCGAGGTGAGGATTGTGGAGACGGAGCCATGGGTTGCCCAGGATTAGGGGTTGACCCGGAGAGCAGAGTAGGTGGAAGCGGATAGTCTCTTGGTGGTTGCCTGACACCAACATAGAGATGGGGGCTGAGATGCTGGTAACTGTGCCGATTACGTGACCGTCCAGGCCCCGGGCTGGAACGGGAGCGGACAAGGGGTGGCTTTCCAAGCCCAGCTGACGAGCAAGTTCTGTGTCCATAATGTTTGCTTCTGCGCCAGAGTCCACCAGGGCTGCCAGAGTGTGGGTTGTATCAGACAGGTAAAGACTGACTTGGATCAGGGTTTTACGATTGATGGAGGACTGAATGTTCATTGAGCTCAGCCGGATTCCGCCTACATCTGGTGAGCTCCGGCTTTTACTGGACAGGCGGCGACTCGATGCCCATCACCGCCACAGTACAGACACAGGTTAGAGGTGATGCGTCGCTGGCGCTCTGCAGGGGTTAGGGAGGCGCGGCCGATTTCCATCAGTTCAGGCTGGTCAGATGATGTGGCAGGAGAAGACGGGAGAGCAGTCGGGCTGCTCCGCGTGCTGGTGGATGGACTGTTGCGCCCTCTCTCTCGACGACGGGCCTGGATCCGGCGGTCGATGCGGACAGCCAGAGCAATGGCTTTGTCGAGGGTGGAGGGTTGATCATGGGAAACCAACTCATCCTTTATGTAGTCCGCCAGGCTGTGGAGGAACGCATCCACCAACGCCTCCAGGTTCGAGGAGCTCCGACTGGCCACGGTTCGAAAATCGATGGAGTAATCCGCCACGGTCCTTCTGCCTTGGCGAATACTCATCAGGGTCTGTGATGCCTCAGCTGTTGTGGATCCCAAGTCGAAGACCTTGAGCATCCCTTCGGCGAACAGGTTGAAGGTAGAACATGCAGGGGTCTGGCGCTCGAACTCAGCCGTTCCCCACAGTCGAGCCCGTCCCGTCAGGTGAGTGATCACATAACCAACTTTAGCCCGTTCAGTGGCAAAGGTTCTGGGTTGCAGGCTAAACTGGACACGGCAGCTCATCAGGAACGCCCGTACCTGAGTTGGGTCGCCGTTGAACCGCTCTGGATTGACAATCTTGGGTTCTGGGGATCCAGCAACAGCGGCGGCAGTGACCAGGGCAGATGACTCGGGGGCTGGGCCGGTGGGCAGACTGGCTGAAGCTGACGGAGGATTAAGGTTGGTGAGAAGTTGAATAGTCATGGCAAGGTGTTGTAGCTGCTGCTGAATCTGTTGCTGTTGCTGCTGGAATTGCTGTTGCTGTTGATGGCCGACCTGGAGCAGGGAGGCAATGTCACCACTCATGCGGTTAACCTCTCTCTCTGTGTATTCCAGGCGTTGCATGGCGGTGGGTTGTTCAGGTTCGTCGGGGTCCATGCTGGGTGGGATGTGCGCTGGGTCCATGTTTGGTCAGACCGTACTGTCAGACACCAAACAGGAAGAGGACCACAAGAGCGTCACGTTAAACAGTTTATTGAAGGATTTGGGGAAAGGGGGTGTATGGGTGTGTTTCCAGAGCTGAGTGGCATCTCACTGAGATGGCGGGGTGGGTTCCAGGGCAGGCTCGATGATGGTCCGGAGTCACTGGGTAAAGACACACACAGCCGAGGGAGAGGAGAGCTGGCAGATGGAATAGTAGCAGTGGTACAGGCAAGGGCTAGGCAGTATTCGTAGTCATAAGGCAGAAGGCAGGTCACGGTTACCGGGGCAGAAGATCAAAGACGTAGTTCAGCAGGTCCGATATCACAGGTAAGAGTCAGAGGCGTATGACGACAGGCAGGGTAACAGGTACTGGTTTGCAGACGGTCTGACAAGGAGGTACTGAAAGACAGGGCTTATATACAGAGGGAGATGAACAGGGAATGCAGTGCAGCTGGCAGGTTAATGAGTGCAGGAGTAGATACAGGTGTGGCTGATCAAACAGAGCTGAGACTGAAGCGGCAGCAATTACTGCTTGTTAACAGGGCAGAGAGAGAAAGCTCATGACAGGGACAACATGAAAAAGATCGTCCAACAAAACTATTGTGTCAAGTAATTAATTTATGCTTGCTAATGACTTGAATGATTTCTTTTGCCGTTTTGAGTCTGATGGTCACTTTGAGAGGTGCAATGATTTGGTTAGGCCCATTACACTTACTGACGCTGAACTGGTCACCATACCAGTGGAAGAAGTCAGGAGTACTTTCCTACGCAACAACCCCAGGAAAGCCCTAGGACCGGACCTCAGCAGCGCCCTTACTTTAAAATCTTTTGCATGGGAATTAGCCCCTGGGTGGCAACCAATTTTTCAGCTGTCAGTTAACACACACTACATCCCACAAGCTTGGAAAACATCACACATTAAGCCCCTCCCTAAAAAAACAATGCCCGAAGGAACAATTTTAACGATTATAGGCCAATAGCCCTCACATCAGTCATCATGAAATCTCTGGAAAAAATCTTGGTCCAGCATCTTAACAGAGCCCTACTGAATCGTCAAGATCCTTTTCAATTTGCGTATAAGGAAGGGCGCAGCACAGAAGATGCAGTGGCTACACTGGTGCACCTAGTCTCCAAACATCTGGACACCCCTAAAACATATGTTAGGAGTCTTTTTATTGATTTTTCAGCAGCGTTCAATACAATTCAGCCAGACATACTGATAGGAAAAATGACTCAGCCACAGATCAACCCCCATCTTATACTTTGGTACTTCTCCTTTCTTACAAACAGGATCCAGATGGTCAAAGTAAACAATAAACTGTCATCTCCCAGGATAACAAACTTAGGGGTGCCTCGGGGGTGCATTAGCTCACCTGTGTTGTTTACACTCTGCACGTCAGACTGCACCACCTCGGTACCAAACCAGTCTCTGTTAAAATACTCAGATGACTCTACCTTACTGACTATGTTGAAGAGTAATGATGACCCCACTCTGTATCAGAGAAATGTTCATTGGTTTGTGGAATGGTGTGACAAGAACGCCCTTATTATTAATTCAGTAAATACTGAGGAAATCATTGTTGGTAAGCCCCCAACCTGCCCACTCCCCAAAGTGATGGTCCACAATGTTAAAATTAATCAAGTCTCTGCTTATAAATACTTAGGTGTCATGGTAGATGAGAACCTCTCATGGACCCCTCACATGGATTTCCTTAGTAAAAGGATACAGCAGCGTATTTATTTTCTCCATAGATTAAAATTGTTTGGGGCCAGCAGCCAAATTATGTATTTATTTTTTACTTCTGTAATTCAGAGCATTATGCTCTACTGCAGTACTGCCTGGTTGAGCAACCTCACAGTGAAAAATAAAAGTAAACTTCAAAATCAGATAAAACTTTGCTCTAAAATCATTGGACTTCCTGTAGCTCAAGCCTTTCAAGAGGCCCATAACAACAGCATGCTTAGGCTGGCCATAAACATTTCCTCTGACTCCACTCATGTTTTGCACAATGAATATCAGCCCCTGCCTTCAAATAGGCACTTCAGAGTCCTTTCCTAAATCGAAATAGGCTTAAAAACTAATTTGTACATCAGTCCATTCTATTACTAAAAACAAACAAAGATGATATTCCAGAGCCTTTTATGATTTCATGGGTATTAGTCTTCTTATGTCTTTGTAAACTGTTGTACATGTCAGTTGTGTTGCTTTTGTGTATCTGTGTGCTGTGCCATGTCATGTGTCTGTTCTTGTGTCTTTCCGGTCAACACCTGTGCTTGTCTAATCTGTGGTGCTTGTGTATCCCTGTGCTGTGATGTTATGTGCCATTTGCACTTGTGTTTTATCCTGTCACCCCTGTGATTGTTTACCTGAATGTCCTAAATGTTTTTGAGGGGCCTTCTCCCAGGGACGCAAAATGAATGTCAGTGCCCTACTGACTAATAAAGTTGTATCGTATCGTATCATATCGCTGGGTGGTTCTATGTGATCATATGATATAAAGACATTTGATAGGGTTAGGGTTAGGGTTAGGGTCAGGGTTATGGTTAGGGTCAGGGTTAGGGTTAACCCTGAACCGCTTTGACTTCCCCTGGCCCAGGAGATCTCATGTCCAGTTTGCCTTGTTTGAAGCCGTTTTTCCCACAGTCTCTCCCAGGCTTCTGGTCGTGTCCTAGTCTCACCTTAAAGACACCTCCAGAACTCAGAGACTGGGAGATGGAGGGTAGGGGTACGGAGGCGGGCGTTTCCATGACAACCCCGACCAGGATCCTCCAGGTGGTGTCATGGCTGACCGCGCTGAGGATAAAGCTCTCATGTTCAGAGAGATTAACTGCTGGAAACTGTCCTAAGAGAAAACATCTGGAGAGCCCCGAGCTTGCCCCGACAGCTGCTGCTGTTTTCAGGACAAGTTTCCTGTTGGTCCTCAAACACGCAGGCTGATAGAGCAGGTACATACAGCAGGTCACTCACACAGCAGGTCACAGGTCACTCACACAGCAGAGCAGGTCACTCGCACAGCAGGTCACTCATACAGCAGGTCACAGGTCACTCACACAGCAGGTGACATGTCACTCACACAGCAGGTCACAAGTCACTCACACAGCAGGTCACAGGTCACTCACACAGCAGGTCACAGGTCAATCACACAGCAGGTCACAGGTCACTCACACAGCAAGTCACAGGTCACTCACACAGCAGGTCACAGGTCACTCAAACAGCAGGTCACAGGTCACTCGAACAGCAGGTCACAGGTCACTCATACAGCAGGTCACTCACACAGAAGGTCACAGGTCACTCACACAGCAGGTCACAGGTCACTCATACAGCAGGTCACTCACACAGCAGGTCACAGGTCACTCATACAACAGGTCACAGGTCACTCGAACAGCAGGTCACTCACACAGCAGGTCACAGGTCACTCACACAGCAGGTCACAGGTCACTCACACAGCAAGTCACAGGTCACTCACACAGCAGGTCACAGGTCAATCACACAGCAGGTCACAGGTCACTCACACAGCAAGTCACAGGTCAATCACACAGCAGGTCACAGGTCACTCACACAGCAAGTCACAGGTCACTCACACAGCAGGTCACAGGTCACTCGAACAGCAGGTCACAGGTCACTCATAAAGCAGGTCACAGGTCACTCACACAGCAGGTCACAGGTCACTCACACAGCAGGTCACAGGTCACTCATACAGCAGGTCACAGGTCACTCACACAGCAGGTCACAAGTCACTCATAAAGCAGGTCACGCACACAGAAGGTCACAGGTCACTCACACTGCAGGTCACAGGTCACTCATACAGCAGGTCACAGGTCACTTACACAGCAGGTCACAAGTCACTCACACAGGAGGTCACAGGTCACTCATACAGCAGGTCACAAGTCACTCACACAGGAGTTCACAGGTCACTCATACAGCAGGTCACAGGTCACTTAAACAGCAGGTCACAAGTCACTCACACAGGAGGTCACAGGTAACTCATACAGCAGGTCACAGGTCACTTACACAGCAGGTCACAAGTCACTCACACTAAGGCTACCGCTGCGTCGAAGTCTCTTCCGTCTTTCCGGATAAGTTCGTAAAAGTCCTCTTCAAAACTCACATGTGTAAGGAAAAGGTTAGTGAATTCAACACTCCATCGAAATGTATTTACATCTGGACTAATTGAATACTTGAAATTAGATGGAGTGTTGAATTCACTAACTTTTTCCTTACACTTGTGAGTTTTGAAGAGGACTTTTACGAACTTATCCGGAAAGACGGAAGAGACGTCGACGCAGCGGTAGCCTTAGCAACAGCTAGTTGAAGCTATCAGAAAAGTGCTCTTTTAAATAAACTCCTGGTGTACTTACAAACTTTAAAATGCCTCGTTTTGTGAGTACAGACCATATATATACTACTACAGAAGTTGGGTAACAATCCATGCATTATTAGTGGGGTAATTTACGAGATATACGCAGTGTACCGGACACTCCAATACTAAGCCATTCGGCTGATACCCCTAAACTTGATAAATATTGACCATCGCTAAAAATGCATCTGAGGGGGTATTTGGCTGGATTATTGGTGGAAATTACCTCAGGGTGAATTTTACTCCGAACCATCACTTTAACGAAACGTGAAGACTCATACTCTGCCTGTCTGTTGTCAGCTACCGCGATCGACCACTTCGAGTATGAGTATGAATTCCACCGGGAATCCCATGAGTGATGTCAGCCCGACCGTGGAACTCCTGGCCGTCCCCATGCCAACGCCCCGACGGCCGTCAAAGTAAAATTCCTGGCTGCTGGGATTGACTAACTTCCTGGCCAGTCGTGAGTTAACTCGGGACACCACAGCCAGTGAACTTTTGGTCAGTGTTGCGGCGACTACGGACTGATTTCACCGTGCCTTGCTGTTGCTCTCTAATTTTTTTTCTTTATTTTTTTCTCGGTCGGGAGGGACCCCGATCGAGCGGACAATTCATCTTTCTGTTTGTTTTGTTTTTTCCATAGGGTTTAATTTGTGTAACTCGCCAAAGCGCTAGGCTTGGGGGTGGGCCTTAGGCGAGCCACCAGCAAGGTTTTGTGGTCCAGAATTCACGCGTGTAACTAGTGTGCTGGTTTGTGTGAGTGTTTCTTTTGTGTGTAGTCCAGGCACAAATATAAAGCGGGTTTGCGGTGAAGATTTCTCATAACTTTTTGCTGTGTTTTAAACTGTGTGCGTATTCACTCCAGATTAGACCCTGACTGTGCTGTGTGGTCACCATCGACTTTAGGCCTCCTAGCAAGTGCGAGTGGCGGTTATTTTAGTGGTTGTATCAAAATAAAAGATCTTCTTCTTAATTGACGCCTGCTGTCTCTGTGTTGTGGTGTGTCCTGGGATCTACTACAGTAGTTGGGTTTGTCGCTAAGACTGGGCGACACATTCACTGTCTCAGCTTCAAACCTCCCAACCTGCAGGGGGCAGAGAGAAAGTCAGTGCGTGTGAGAAACCAAAAAATCGCCCCGCCCTGCACTTCCTGTGGGAGCCATATCACCTGCACACCTGCACACCTGCATGGAAGGAAAAGCTTGTGAGAGATAAGTTGAGAACAAAGGAAATCTTTCAGCAAACAATTAAATCAAAGGACACTCAGCTCATGGTCAAAACACTAGAGACACAACTGGTAGGGAAATGGGCTTTCTTATTTAAATGAGTGTAACTATGTGAAATGTGGAAAATGTATATTTAAGTGATGGTTCGGAGTGAAATTCACCCTGAGGTAATTTACACCAATAGTCATGCTAAATACCCCCTCAGATGCATTTTTAGCGACGGTCAATATTTATCAAGTTTAGGGTTATCAGCCAAAAGACTTCGTACTGGAGTGCCGGTACAGTGGGTACATCTCGTCAATGACTCTACTAATAATGCATGGATTGTTACCCAACTTCTGTAGTAGTACATATATGGTCTGTACTCACAAAACGAGGCATTTTAAAGTTTGTAAGTACACCAGGAGTTTATTTAAAAGAGCACTTTTCTGATAGCTTCAACTAGCTGTTGCTAAGGCTACCGCTGCGTCGACGTCTCTTCCGTCTTTCCGGATAAGTTCGTAAAAGTCCTCTTCAAAACTCACAAGTGTAAGGAAAAAGCTAGTGAATTAAACACTCCATCTAATTTCAAGTATTAAATTATTCCAGTTGTCAATACATTTCGATGGAGTGCACTTAAACCTAACATAACTTGAGAGTTAGGGTTAGCTTGGGGTTAGATAATAGTTAGGGCTAGGTTATGGTTAGGTAATAGTTAGGATTAGCTTGGGGTTTGGTACTAGTTTGGGGTTAGTGCTCTCTGCTCCCCGTAACGTCTCCCCCAGATCACATGAAGGGCCTGCTGAGTCTTTTCATTCTCCCTGTGAACACTGGCTCTCTCTTTATGGCCGCCGTGGCTCCACAGCGACTCTGCGTCTCCTAACCTCCCAGCCTTTTCCTTTTTACTGCCGTTAAAGCGTGTCTGGGTTCCCCCCCCCCCCCCCCCCACGTATGGCCGGCTTGTAATAAGAACCCCTCCCCCTCCGCCTCACCACTTCAAATGGCGCAGAGTGTCGCAAACGAACGTCTTTGGAAAACTTCTAACGCGCTTCCTGTGTCGGTGGCTTTATTAAGCTAACAGGCGGCGGAGAGAGGGGAGACAGAGGGGAGGCAAAGGGGAGAGAGGGGAGAGAGGGGAGGCAGAGGAGACAGAGGGGAAAGAGGAGAGAGGAGACAGAGGGGAGAGGGAGCCGCTTGTTCTGTAACATACAGGTTTCAGCCTTTTCATCGTTAGTGTTAGTGTTGTTAGCCATGTGTGGCTGGTGTTAGCCGCACGCGAAGGTTAGCCTGGGCTCTCTAAAGTCTTCTTCCACACTCATCAGGTGTTCACACAGCACATCCTCCACACCAGGACTGTGTTCGCGCTCCAAGGGGATGTCATCACAGCTCTGCACACAACATGACAACAAAACCACATGACTAGCATCCTCACACAATAACCTTTGACTCATTTCAGTTCAATCATTAGTGTCTCCTACTAACCGCCTCCATTCTCTCTCTCTCCTTCCCCTCTCACTCTCTCTTCCCCCATTTCTGTCTTTCCCTCTCTCTGTGTGTCTGTCACTCTTTCCCTCTCTCTCTCTCTCTCTCTCTCTCTCTCTGTTTTATCTCTCCTGGCATTTTGTTTCATCCACACTTAAAGTCCTCACATCAAAGTCTCTGGACCCTCATGGCGTCCTGACGATGCACCACCCTTTCAGCACCGTCTCCCCACTACGTCCAGATAAACCCCTCATCCCTCCACCCACCACAGAACCACCCCCACCTCCGTCACCGCCTCCCTCGCTGTCTCCTCTCCCCCGCTATACCCAGATAAACACCCGTCATCACCTCCACTACACCACCACCACAACACCACCTCCACTACACCGCCACCTCTACACCACCTCCACTACACCACCACCACAACACCACCTCCACTACACCGCCATCTCTACACCACCTCCACTACACCACCACCTCCACTACACCACCACCTCCACTACACCACCACTACACCACCTCCACTACACCACCACCACAACACCACCTCCACTACACCACCACCACTACACCACCATCTCCACACCACCACCTCTACACCACCACTTCCACTACACCACCACCTCCACTACCCATGACCTCTACACCACCACCACCACCATTAAACCACCTCCACTACATCACCACAACCACTACAACACCACCTCTACACCACCAACACTACATCACCACCACTACCTCCACTACACCACCACCACTACATCACCACCACTACACCACCACCACCACTAAACTACCACCTCTACTACACCACCACCAACACTACACCACCTCCACTACACCACCACCACTACACCACCACCATCACACCACCACCACTACTACACCACCACCACTACACCACCACCACTACACCACCACCACCACTACACTACCACAACTACACCACTTCCACTACACCACCACCACTACATCCCCACAACTACATCACCACCACTACACCACTACACCACCACTACTTCACCACCACTACACAACCTCCACTAAACCACCACCACTACACCAGCACATCCACTATATCACCACCACTAAACCACCACCTCTACACCACCTCCACTACACCACCACCTCTACACCACCACCACCACTACACCACGTCCACTACATCACCACCGCTACACCACCACCTCTACATCACCGCCTCCACTATACCACCACCACTACACCAGCACCTCCACTACACCACCACCACTACATCACCACCTCTACACCACCACCTCCACTACACCACCACTACACCACCACGTCTACTACAACGCCTCCACTACACCACCACCTCTAAACCACCACCTCCACTACACCACCACCACTACACCACCACCTCTACACCACCACATCCACTACACAACCACCTCTACACCACCACCACCACTACACTGCCACCACCACTACACCACCACCTCTACTACACCGCCTCCACTACACCACCACCTCTAAACCACCACCTCCACTACACCACCACCTCCACTACACTGCCACCACCACTACACCACCACCTCTACACCACCACATCCACTACACAACCACCTCTACACCACCACCACCACTACACTGCCACCACCACTACACCACCACCTCTACTACACCGCCTCCACTACACCACCACCTCTAAACCACCACCTCCACTACACCACCACCTCCACTACACTGCCACCACCACTACACCACCACCTCCACTACACCACCTCCACTACACCACCACCTCCACTACACCACCACCTCTACTACACCGCCTCCAATACACCACCACCTCTAAACCACCACCTCCACTACACCACCACCTCCACTACACCACCACCTCTACACCACCACAACTACACCACCACTACACCACCACCTCCACTACACCACCACCTCTACACCACCACAACTACACCACCACTACACCACCACCACCACTATACCACCACTACTACTTCACCTCCACTGCACCACCACCACTACACCACCACCTCCAGTACTCCACCACCACTACACCACCACCACTACACTACCTCCACTACACCACCACCACTACACCACCTCCACTACACCACCACCACTACACCACCACCACTACACCACCTCCACTACACCACCACCACTACACCACCACCAGTACACCACCTCCACTACATCAACACCACACCAACAATACCACTACACCACTACACCACCACTACTTCACCACCACTGCACCACCACCACCACTACACTACCATCACCACCTCTACACCACCTACACCACCTCCACTATACATAGAATAGAATAGAATAGAATAGAAATACTTTATTAATCCCATGCTGGGAAATTCGAATGTAGCAGCAGCATTACAGAATAGAAATAAAAATAAAAATAAAAAATAAAAGTGTAAAATAAAATATAAATAAATAAATATAATAAATAAATAAATAAATATAAATTAATAAATACCACCTCCACTACACCACCACAACTACATCACCACCACTACATCACCACCACACCAACAATACCACTACACCACTACACCACCACTACTTCACCACCACTACAGCAACTCCACTACACCACCACCACTACACCACCACCTCCACTACAACACCACCACCACTACACCAACACCTCCACTATATCACCACCACCACTACACCACAACCTCTACCCCACCTCCACTACACCACCACCTCTACACCACCTCCGCTACACCACCACTACCACACCACCTCCACTAGACCACCACCACTACACCACCACCTCCACTACACAACCTCCACTACACCACCCCCACTACACCACCACCTCCACTACACCACCTCCACTACACCACCACCACTACACCACCACCTCTTCACCACCACCTCCACTACACCACCTCCTCCACTACACCACCACCACTACACTACCACTACACCACCACCACTACACCACCACTACTCCCACCCACCACTAACCCCACATTGATTTCATTATTGATATTGTATATATTCAGAAGAACAGAATGTATCCTATCCCATTCCAAAGCCAGCAGCTGATGCAGCTGCTATGCGCTTTAACCTTGGCTTATCTTCTGGTGGTGTCGTATCTACACCGTGGCCTTAAAACACCTCCCCTCAGCCCCCGCCAGGAACACTGGGATCCGGTCGAGTCTGGTTCCACGCCCCGCCTAGCTGCCCCAGACAAGCTGCAAGCGGCTGCTAACCTCTGGGCTAATGGTTAACCAGTGGTGAGGCACCACAGGAAGCGTACAGATAACCGCTTGTTCATTAAAACAGCAGATGGATTATTTCCTCTGCACTGTTTGCTCCTCCCGCGGCTCAGAGTTTACACGACAGGGTCACTTCCGGACCGGACCTGACCAGATCACCTGGACCATAACCCTAACCATAACCCTACTAACCCCAACCATAACCCTAACCCTAACCCTAAAACCAGATCACCTGGACCATAACCCTAACCATAACCCTACTAACCCCAACCATAACCCTAACCCTAACCCTAAAACCAGATCACCTGGACCATAACCCTAACCATAACCCTACTAACCCCAACCATAACCCTAACCCTAACCCTAACACCAGATCACCTGGACCATAACCCTAACCCTAACCCTAACACCAGATCACCTGGACCATAACCCTAACCATAACCCTACTAATCCCAACCCTAACCCTAACCCTAACACCAGATCACCTGGACCCTAACCCTAACCATAACCCTACTAACCCAAACCATAACCCTACTAACCCCAACCATAACCCTAACCCTAACCCTAACACCAGATCACCTGGACCATAACCCTAACCATAACCCTACTAACCCCAACCCTAACCCTAACACCAGATCACCTGGACCATAACCCTAACCATAACCCTATTATCCCCAACCATAACCCTAACCCTAACCCTAACCCTAACACCAGATCACCTGGACCATAACCCTAACCATAACCCTACTACCCCCAATCCTACTACCCCCAACCCCTGCTCCCACGACGGACACAGATTCCATGGTTGTTTTTGTTGTCATGGATACAGCAGACCTTATCCTTCTCCATTGGCTTACTGGCGCCAACTGTGTGTGTGTGTTTAGGAAACGACTGTAAGATGTAATTCAATACAGCAATTACCTAAATGAGCAGCTACACAACAGAGTTATGAATGAGTTATTAAACCTTTACTTCCCTTCTCTCACCCAGACCCCTAGACCCCCACATTGCCTGTATAACAACATGTGTATAATAACATGTATAATAATGTATGTGAGATAACATGTATAAGAACGTATATAATAATGTGTGCATAACAACATGGATAATAACATATATAGTAATGTGTGTATAATAACATGTGTAATAATGTGTATAATAACATGTATAGTAATGTGTGTATAATAATGTGTGTGAGATAACATGTATAAGGACATATATAATAACGTGTATAATAATGTGTGCATAACAACATGGATAATAACATGTATAGCAATGTGTGTATAATGACGTGTATAATAATGTGTATAATAGCATGCATGGTAACATGTATATAATAACGTGTGTGTGGTAACATGTTTAGTAACATGTGCATAATACTGTGTGTCAGGTGCCCCCCCTCCCCCCGCAGTGCAGAAAGGAGGGGGCAGATTGAATTACATGATTGAATAACATGATTGAATAACATGATTGAATGACATGATTGAATAACATGATTGAATGACATTGATGGACATGATTGAATGACATGGTTGAACTAACATGTGGTGGACGTCCTTTGTGGGGTCCAGTAGGAGCCGCTGGAGACACCAGATCCTCCCTCCCCATTGCTGTGTTTATTTGGCCGAGCGTTCCTCCTGTATCTCGCATGGCGTTTGGCCCCACTGGCCACTGGCCCTCAGCCCCGTCACAGACACGCCCCTCCGGCCAGCTCCAACTCTCGCAGGGCCTGCGTTCGGACCGGCTTGAGACCAAGTGCTGTGGCTGCCCTGGCCTCCTGGTGGAAAGGAGCCTGTTAGTGAGGAGATGGTGTCCTCAAGAGACAGCAGAATTCTACTTTGACATGAGTAAGGTGTGTGTGTATGTGTGTGTGTGTGTGTGTGTAGATCAAGAATGGCAGTCTGCGCCCGGTTAGCAAGGCGTGAGTGAAGACTGCACCTCTGCATGTGGAACATCTTGCACACAAATGTGTGGTGCTTGTAAATCTCTAATAACAACATGTCTATCTGTGGCTCCATGTGGTGAAACCACACCAAACACGCCGGCAGTGGCGCACCGCAGAAACAAACTGGGCGACTTGAAAGCCGCTTATTATTCAATATTTACACATGGCACTCCACAAAAGCTTTCCATTTGGAGTGCCGGGTCCTTCATGACGTTCTCCCGGGTCTGCTGGGGCCTGCTTAGCCCTGCCCACCACGCCTAGCCCCGCCTGCCACTCCTAGCCTCGCCCACCAAGCATAGCCCCGCCCACCACGCATAGCCCCGCCCACCAAGCCCCTGCCCCTGCGCCGGCTACGGCCCTCCTCACGAAACCCCCAGTAACGCTGACCAAGTGAGACATGGCGCCTTTAACCCCGCCCCCACAAACACTGATCCCACCCATCACTAACCCCGCCCCCACAAACACTGATCCCACCCTTCACTAACTCCGCCCCCACAAACACTGATCCCACCTTCACTGACCCCACCCCCACAAACACTCATCCCACCCTTCACAAACCCCCACAACGCCCCCACAAACACTGATCCCACCTTCACTAACCCCGCCCCCACAAACACTGATCCCACCTTAACCAACCCCGCCCCCACAAACACTGATCCCACCTTCACTGACCCCGCCCCCACAAACACAAATCCCACCTTCACTAACCCCGCCCCCACAAACACTGATCCCACCCTTGACTAACCCCGCCCCTACAAACACTGATCCCACCTTCACTAACCCCCACAACACCCCCACAACAGGAGCGACAGGAAGTGATGATAGTTAGGAACATATTTCCAGGCTTACATATAGGATAACCTACCAGAGGAGTTTCTATGTTGTAATCTGTACTTTAATAATAATGATAATAATAATGCATAGGTTTTATATAGCGCTTTTCTTGGTACCCAAAGATGCTTTACGAAAACGAAACAAAAACAAGAAAAAAATAAAATAAAAAAATAAGAAAGAGAGAGGGTGGAAAGTGATTGGTCAGGTGTTGTATGTGGTGTTGAAGAGATGGGTTTTGAGATGACTTTTGAAAGACAGCAGTGAATCAGAGTAACGGATGGCCAGGGGGATGGAGTTCCAGAGGGTAGGGGGTCTGTACCCGATGGTGCCGTATTTGATCCTGGTGAGGGTGTTGGCATCAGTGGAGCGTGTTCGGTGGGGGTGACTGGGGCGATGGAGTAGATCTGTCAGGTATGAAGGGGCAAGGTTGTTTAGGGCTTTGTAGGTGGTGAGGAGGATCTTGAAAGGTATGCACTTTTTTACGGGAAGCCAGTGTAGCTGACGGAGGATGGGCATGATGTGTTCTCTGGAGGGGGTGTGGGTGAGCAGTCGGGCAGCAGAGTTTTGAACATATTGCAGTTTTTGAAGAACAGTGGAGGGGAGACCATACAGGATGCTATTGCAGTGGTCGAGTCTGGAGGTGATGAAGGCATGAATTAGTGTTTCAGTGACTGAGAAGGAGAGAGTGGGTCGAAGGCGTGCTATGTTCCAGAGGTGGAAGAAGGATGCTTTGTGACTGAGAAGGTGAGAGTGGGTCGAAGGCGTGCTATGTTCCAGAGGTGGAAGAAGGATGCTTTGGTGATGTGGTTTATGTGTGACTTGAAGGAGAGTGCGGGGTCCATGTAGACTCCAAGGTTTCTGAACAGGGGAGAGGGAGTGACAGGACCAGGGGGGAGGGAGTGACACAGTGACCATCGATGCAGAGTGAGAAGTTCTGGGAGGTGCGGAGGGTGGATTTTGGGCCAAAGATTATAATTTCAGTTTTATTGCTGTTGAGTTTGAGGAAGTTGTGGTTCATCCAGGGTTTTATGTCAGTGAGGCAGTTGGTGAGGGTGGACAGAATAGCTGGAGTGATGGTTTTGGTGGTGATGTAGAGTTGAGCGTCGTCGGCATAGCAGTGGAAGTGAAGTCCATGGCGGCGGATGATGTGACCAAGAGGGAGCATGTAGAGGATGAAGAGGATGGGGCCAAGCACTGAGCCTTGGGGGACCCCATGTGAGACAGGGGTGGTGTGGGATTTGTGATTGTTTATTGCGATGTAGTGAAATCTTTCAGACAGGTATGAGTTGAACCAGGAGAGGGCGGAGTCAGTGATGCCTATGGATTTCAGGGGGCTGAGGAAGATGGAGTGGTTGACGTTGTCGACTGAGGTCCAGGAGGAGAAGAATGGTGAGGGAGTCGGAATCAGAGGAGAGTAGGTCATTGGTAACTTTGATAAGAGCTGTTTCAGTGCTGTGGTGGGTTCGAAAGCTGGATTGGAATGTTTCATAAAGGTTATTGGACAATTGGTTATTGGTTATTAACACAACTACTTTGTACTTTAAGTGTTTACCAGGTGCTTTGCCTTCTTGGGTTCCAAACAGTTCAAACTAGAACTCTTTCATGAAGCAGCAGCAGTCCTGACAGAGAACATAACATCCACCAGTTCATGTTTTCAGTAAACATCCAAAACCACAGACTTCCAGTTCAAACGGACCAGGTCTGACAGAACGAGGCTTCCTGTGACAGAACGAGGTTTCCTGGCCCAGCTGGCTTGTAAAGGGAGTCACATATAACCTCTTTGTTTGAGCTCATATTAAAACCAATTTCCTGGGGCTCTGTGCAACAAATACCCCGTGTTTTACCAGCCAAATACCAGACAGAGCACAACCCCTTGCTGGCCCGACAGTCCAGCAGTGACAATTCCTTGCAGTTGTTCTCCTGTCTATAAAAACGTTTTTTTGTCGCTGAAAAATGTTAAAAATAATGAGCGCCTTGGACGCCATAAACAGGCTGGAGATATGCAGCCTGCTGGGTGTACATCCTGTGAGCGTCTCCTGCTAAACTTTCATTAGCACACAGCGCAGGGGCCCACGGAGGGCCTGCTGCAGGCTGTGGGAGACTGGAGGAGATAGGAGGGGTTTGGGTGGTGTTCCTCCACCCCCCTGGCCCCAGTCAGACTCTCTCCCTGATTAACGGCTGGCGGAGGTGTCCAGCCATGAAGATAAGAGACCCCCTCTCTCTCTCTCTCTCTCTCTCTCTCTCCCTTTACAAGCAGACTCTCTCTCAGGCGCCTTACAAGCTCTCTCTCTCTCTCTCTCTCTCTCTGACAGGCTCTTTACAAGCTCTCTTTCTCCCCCTCAGTCAGTCAGTCTCTCTCTCTCTCTCTCACTCTCTCTGACAGGCTCTTTACAAGCTCTCTCTCTCTCTCTCTCTCTCTCTCTCTCTCTCTCTCTTTCTCTCTCTCTCTTTCTCTCTCTGTCTTTACAAGCTCTCTCTCTCCCCCTCAGTCAGTCTCTCTCTCTCTCTCTCTCTCTCTCTCTCTCTCTCTCTCTCTTTTTTTTTTCTCTCTCTGTCTTTACAAGCTCTCTCCCTGTCTCTCGCCCCTCCTCAGGCACTCAGTAAAGCCAATTAAGGGGGTCTTAAAAGCGCCCGCTGGTCTGGGGACTCCCCCCTCCCCCCTCCCCCCCCACCTCCTCACTCCTCAGCTCCTAAAACTATCAGAGAAAGAAAACTAATATTGTATTGACACTAGTTTGAGGGTTAGAGCCTGGTCAACAGGCCCACTGGTCCACCAGTGTACTGGTCCACCAGTACATCTGGTTCTGGTTGGAGGCTGGAGGAGCAATCAGTCTGGAAGACACAGTTTCTCTGGGGTGGCTCACTGCCTGGCCGAGAGAAGGGGCAGAACAATGAATGAATGAAAGGATGAATGAATGAAAGGATGAATGAGTGAAGGGAGGGAGGGCCAGACGACAGCCCCCAGCTCGCTGGAGAATCTCCCTCCGGCCTGGTACCCCGTGGGCTGGTACCCCGTGGGCTGGTACCCCGTTGGCTGGTACCCTGTGGGCTGGTACCCCGTGGGCTGGTACCCTGTGGGCTGGCCAGGGTCCCGGGGCCGGGGGGCTTCCTGGTGATTTGTAAGCAGGAAGAGACTTCTGACATGAAAGGCTGAGGGACAACAAAGCCGGCGTTCCACACTGTGTCCGCTGGGGCTCTCCAGCCGAGCGTCTCCACAGTTTCAGGACAAAAGGGGGACATCCGAGGGGGTGGTGTGGGGGAGGCTGCCCAGGGTCTTGGGGGGTGGGGGGGGGGGGGGGGGGGGGGGGGGTGGGGAGGGAGGGGGGTGTAAATGAGGCAACTCTGGTTTCCTTTGACCCGGCTGTGTTCAGAATGTGGTCGCATTCTGCCCCTGAACAAAGAGGAGGTTTGCTTTTAGGAGATTAGAGAAAAATGAAGTTTTAATGGTTCACATGATTAGAAGTGAGAATGCACACCAAAGAACTGCTGTTCACACATGTAGTCCATATGGTGTGTGTGTGTGTGTGTGTGTGCGTGCGTGTGTGTGTGTGTGTGTGTGTGTGTGTGTGTGTGTGTGTGTGTGTGTGTGTGTGTGTGTGTGTGTGTGTTTGACGCATAACCTCCATAGGTTATATGTAAGTAAAGCATCATGCCTGCCATGGCGATGACTTCATGACTTCATTTCATGACTTCATGACTTCATGACTTCATGGCTTCATGACTTCATGACTTAATGACTTCATAACTTCCTGTCTTCATCACTTTAGGGTTTCATGAATTCATGAATTCATGGCTTCATGGTTTCATGACTTCATGACTTCATTTCTTCATGGCTTCATGACTTTATGACTTCATGTCTTCATGACTTCATAGTTTCATGAATTCATGACTTCATGACTTCATGGTTTCATGACTTCATGACTTCATTTCTTGATGGCGTCATGACTTCATGTCTTCATGACTTCATGGTTTCATGACTTTGTGACTTCACTTCATGGCTTCACTTCATGGCTTCATGTCTTCATGACTATGGCTTCATGACCTCATGACTTTATGGCTTCATGACCTCATGAATTAATTTCTTCATGGCTTCATGATATTACCCTACTCCACCCATCAGGTGGGTTCGAACCAGAACCAGCACACGGCCCGGTCATCATACAGAGACCAAGTGCATGAGTGGGGGTCTTTGCCAGTGGTTTTGGGGTGCTAACGTTCACCAATGACAACACTCGTGGAAGATCTCTCTCTCTCTCTCTCTCTCTCTCTCTCTCTCTCTCTCACGCGCGCGCGCTCTCTCTCTCTCCCTCATCTGGACAACGTCATGCTCCACTGCCGTGACACAGGTGATGTCCGGGTGTTTAGAGACTGAGATCCAGGCTGATAGAGAGAGAGAGCAAGGGAGAAAGAGAGAGAGAAAGAGAGACAGCGAGAGAGAGAGGGAGAGGGGAGAGTCAGCTTCCGGGGGGAGGATTGTGGCAGCTGGAATCTGGAGGGTCACATACCAGGGGATGGTAAATATTTAACGTTTAATTTCCTCGCTGTAAGCGAGAGCAGACACAGGCACGCGGCCGCCACGTCCGATCGGAAAAGCGGCCGGAGACGAGAGCGTCTCACTGGGAGAAGATGGCTTGGATTGAAGAGAGGTTGTCAAAATATTTAGGCAGGATTCCAGAGCCTCTGAGGAACATATTTCCTCCAGAGTCAATGTTATTGCTATTCTTGAAAATACTCGGTTCACTGCGGCCATGTTGTGGCGGCCAGTGGAGTGACGGCGAGGCGAGGTTATGAATGATGAGGTTATTATGGTTATCATCATGAACACCATCTCCACGCTCTCTTCCCAAACAAACCCAGTGAGCCCTTCAACCTCCCGCCTCAAACCCCCCTGAGGGAGGAGTCCTTCTCCAGAGAAACCCTGAAGCTGACCTTCAGCTCCACGGCCCCAAAATGGCGGCTGTGTTTTCTTCCAGCCGGTGATGGCCGCCCTGCGTGGCCCCATGAAGGGCCCATTGTGCTGTAACCTAGTCTTCCCACGCATGATTCATGGTCTGTCAGGGCGCCATGCGAGGTGCATGGAGACGCGCTCAAATGACCAAGTGTTTGGGATCTGAGCGAGGACAAAAGGAAAGGTAAGAACTCACCCCAGAGGGCATGTGACAGCCTGACGAGCTCCCTCTCTCCCTTCTCTTCCCTCTCTCTCCTCCCTCCCTCCCCTCTCTCCCCCCTGCTCCTCTCTCTGAGCAGTCTGTCAGGGCTCCTTTGATAACATGTACTATATGCTGATATCAATATCAATGACTCCGTTTTCAAAAGTGCTTCCCTTGGCACCTTGAACATTGTCCATATCCTTGAAGAGTTTTCCATATTCGGGAATGTTGTCCATGTTTCCAGTTCCGGAGAGGAAAGTGTTGAGCAATGTTCCCTTTGAGTTGGAGCAGAGATCCACTGTCAACAGATGGATGGTTTCAGAACAGTGTCCCATGTGATCCAATGAGCGGAGCCCTGCTCCACATGGACCTGGTGTGTTTGGTCAGAGACAGGAAGAGCGCAGCACTGGACCAGAACCCGGCCGACTCCAAGGTGCGCTGATGGAACCGTCAGCACTGAGCATGGACGGCTCAGGCCTGCACACTCATCTACCCTCCGGCCAGACTGCTTCACTCAGACTGCTGCCCAGACTGCTTCACTCCCAGAACAACAAGGGTTATAACTCAGTTATAAACCTGTGTTATAACGCTGAATTATAACTCAGCGTTATAATGCTGGGCTATAATGCTGGGCCTTGGCCAGACATCACCCGCACTGTGGCCCAAACCTGTGAAGCACTTAACCTTCAGCAAACCGTTCTTACGAAACACAACAAGAACAGAAAGGATTTGTTCCCGTCACACTGCGCGGAACAGGAAAGCATTCCAACCCTGGGAGGCAGGATGTAGCGTGAGGGGGGAGCGGCATCTGCCAGGGGCTCTCAGTGCATGGCGGCCGAGGTTCTGGCGTACAACAGGAGCCCCGGAGGGAATCGGAGCCGCGGCCGGCGTGGGCTCCCTGCACGCCGGGGGTCCCGGCAGACCGGCTGAGTCACCGGGTGATGCAGCTTCCTGCCCGCTGGCCCCCGGTCACCCCGTCATGACTGGAGGCTCCGCTCATGGAAACAGAACCCAAACATCTGGAGCACATTTCCAAAGAGGGGCTATTTAAAACCTGCTCCAGGTCGCTGCACCACCCTCTATAAATATTTAGCACCGATGGAGATTTATAATCAGACATGAAAAGGAGGGGATTCCAAACGCACAGGTGCCTAGACATTCAGACACCAAATGAAGGGACAATCCATACAGAGGACATTGAGTGTGAAGTTATTGGCCTTTTGTCTGAACCAAACGTTCCCATAATATTGGCAGAACTAAGTGTCTGTGACGCAGAGGAGGTACATGGCCATAGTCCTTCCCTTCGTCTGCCCTTACAGGTTCATTGTCCCACTTCTCTGCCACTCTGAGCACCTGGATTCAGACCTCCCT
>JAXIVH010000016.1:8702246-8717246 GCA_036785325.1 Urophycis tenuis | reverse complement strand
CAGCCCGCTGAGTGCTGCAGCGTGGGATGCACTCATTCATGTTCTGGCTCAGGGATGGCTCACATCCGACTGGTGATTATTAACATGCAACGGAAAAGCCAACCGGGGAAACCAGAAACATATTGGAACAATGTGACGTTATCCTCCAATCACACACATCCAATTAGTTTAGTCCCCAAATTTGAAGCCATTTCCTGTTTTCATTCTCGTTACATATTTCTCCATAGCCCCTGGCGGGGCGCTTGGTGGGCTCTGGTTACTGATGAAGAGCTGCAGTCAGAGGCAGTATTCCACAGGCGGGTTGGAGGCCGGCGAGGTGTCTGCAGGCTGAGGGAGCCTCCTCATGTCCCTGTGGCTCCACTGACACACAAGCTCTTCAGTGACGTAGAACATGCTCATGTTTACCTTTCCATGTCCACGGCCCGTTGCTAGGGGCTTCTTCCAGCCCCTTCCAGTCCGGCCTCTCTGGCACACACTCTTATCTGGTTAGGGATCCGGTGACTTCCTGGAGCAGGCCTACAGAACCCGCCCTGCAGACTGGGACCTCTGCTCCGCCGCCGCGCTTCCCTTCCTGGCTGGCCGCAGACAGGCGGGTGTTCCAGAACACACCCACCTGCCCACTGGACGCAGCCTGATGGGTGGCTGCTCCTCCAGGGGGCTGAACCCTCGCAGGGTGACCCCACCTTGTTGTGAAGGGTTGCTGTCGGATACTGACTCACAGTGAGACACAAGCCCCTGTTCCATGCAGAGTAGGAAGGAGGCTTATATCCAGACTACTACAACTCACCTTTGACCTCCCTGTCCCTAATCTTCCATACCTTGTGTGATTCATCACTGTTATGAAATACTTTATGAATTAAATGAGTTGAGAATTATGATGCAATGTTGAACTATCATCTGAACAATCATAGCCCAGAGAGCTCTAAACTACATAGCCCAGAGAGCTCTGAACTACAGAACCTAGAGAGCTTCAAACTCAGTAACTAAATGGCCAATCAGAAGCTATGTAGCTCCCAGCTAGCCTCGTAGCTCGCCGTGGCGCAGCTGTGCAGTGAGCGCTCTCTAAAAGGACACATTTATCTAGAGTATAAAATGTTCTTTCAGCAGCCGCTCTCCCACAGGTCTCGCTGTGATTGGGTTACACTCACCGCTCCCCGCCTCGGCCGGGGGGGGGGGCTTCTGCACGTCTTTATCATCAAAATGTTTGTCCGTTGTACAGATGCCCCGTCGCTGAACTCTGGGGGAGAGTAAACAGAAGGAGCAGCTATGCAGGGCCTCCCAGCTGCCTGGCCATGTTGTGGAGCCCCCCAGCTGTTCCCGCCTGGCAGGTGTGGAGGCCCGGGGGGGCCAGGGGGGCCGGCAGGCCCCGGGGGTCCGGAGGAAGGACAGGAGAGACGGGGAGCAGCAAACGTCCTCCGCCAGACGCCGGGCCCTGGGTGGTGCTCCTGGGGAGGGGGGAGGGGCCTGGGTGGTGCTCCTGGGGGGGAGGGCTGGGTGGTGCTCCTGGCTGGGTGACTTCAGCATGGCCCTCCTGTACCCAGGGGAACCTGATCAATGTTCAGAGACCAGGAGATGAGATTAGAGCACACACTAATCCTTTAGAGATCACAGGCACACGGAACGTATTCTGATCCAGTTTCAGCCGGTGAGCCAGGTTGGGTCACGGTACTGCTGATGAGGTTGTCGGTTCGATTCCAACTTATTCAGTTCCTGTTAGAGACATGATCCTCCTATCACTCTGCTCTCTTTCTGTCTTTCTGTCTGTCTCTGTCTGAGAGAGAGAGAGAGAGAGAGAGATAGAGAGAGAGAGAGAGAGAGAGAGATAAAGAGAGAGAGAGAGAGAGAGAGAGAGAGAGAGAGAGAGAGAGAGAGAGAGAGAGAGGGAGAGAGAGAGGGACAGAGAGACAGTGGAAGTGAGTGCAGTGTTAACCCTGACTGCAGTGTCTTACTAATATGAAAGCCAGGACCATACGTGGTAAATATTAGCTTTTCTCTCCTGTGTAGACAGTGTGTGCTTTTCCACAACACACACATGGACGCGCACACACACACATACTCACACACACACACACACACACACACAGAACAAAGGTCCACAAGATTACAGTTGTACCTGGGAGATGACATGAAGCAGAGAGGAAGTAGTCTGAGCCGTCTGTCTGTCTGTCTGTCTGTCTGTCCGTCCCCAGGGTCCTATGCTTCCCCTCCTGTCCACCAGGGGAAGTGGGGATTTATCTCCAGACAAACATGGTCTTGTTCAACACAAACAAACAGCTCCTCACTCCAGAACCTGGTAGAACCGGCTAGCTGTAGCAAGCTAAGGCACACTGTAGTGTGCTGTTTGTGGTAGTTTAACTACAGTGATCAGAAACACGCTGCGTTGGGCTCTCCTTGAGGATCTGAATATGACAAGAATGGAGGAGATTATTCAAGTCCCCTGCTCTTGCTTTAATGTTTCATTTCATGTTCTTCTTACAGTCACAGAGTGTGCACACACTCCTGCAAGCAACACATCTAGAAGCTGACATCTGATGCATAATCCTCAGCTCTCCGCACATATACACACACACACACACACACACACACCCACGCACGCATGCATACACACACACACACGCATGCATACACACACACACACACACACACACACACACACACACACACACACACATACAGTACATGTGCTTGCACACACATACATGCCTTTGCACACACATGTGCACAGACAAACACACACACACACACACACACACACACACACACACACAGACACACACACACACACACACACACACACACACACACACACACACACACACATACACACACAGTCACACGCACATACACACACAGTCACACACGCGATCCTTGTGATTCCAGAACATTCCTTCCAGCTCAGGTTCAGACACATCCCATAATAGACGGCTTTCGCACTTTTGTTCCCGCTTCCCTCTCCCGCACGGCGGGGCCTGAAGACGACCGGTGCTGCCCGACCCGCAGCCCGGCCGCCACATTGTCCCTCAGAGTGGCCCGGCAGCGCCAGGGATTGTGATTTAAATGGCTTTGGAGTTCTGCTAATCCACCGGAGGCACACACACAGCAGCTCCGAAAGGACACGCACATTCCAGCCAGCACAGAGGAAGTCTTAAATCCTCCCTCGCCTTGCTCTCATTCTGCACTGTCACTGAGCAGGGTGACCGCCACAACACAAGGGGCTAGTTTGGAGTTAGTAGTGGAGCTAGTTGGGGAGTTAGTAGTGGAGCTATTTGGAGAATTAGTGGTTGAGCTAGTTAAGGTGTTAATAGTTAGTTGGGGAGTTAGTAGTGGAACTAGTTGGGGACTTGGTAGTAAAGTAAGTAGGTTATTTTGTAGTTAGTTGGGGATTTAGTAGTGAAGCTGGTTGGGAAGTAAGTTGTTAGTTTTGCAGTTACTAGTGAGGTTCGTTGGGAGCTATTAGTGGCGTTAGTTGGGAAGTTACTGGCAGTTATTGGTTGAGTTAGTAGTGGGATTAGCGGCGGTGTTAGGGATAGAGTTAGCATCAGAATTAGGGGTGGAGTTAACATCAAAGTTAGGGGTGGAGTTAACATCAGAGTTAGGGGTGGAGTTAGCATCAGAATTAGGGGTGGAGTTAACATCAGAGTTAGGGGTGGAGTTAACATCAGAGTTAGGGGTGGGGTTAACATCAGAATTTGGGGTGGAGTTAACATCAGAGTTAGGGGTGGAGTTAACATCAGAGTTAGGGGTGGGGTTAACATCAGAGTTAGGGGTGGAGTTAACATCAGAGTTAGGGGTGGAGTTAACATCAGAGTTAGGGGTGGAGTTAACATCAGAGTTAGGGGTGGAGTTAGCATCAGAGTTAGGGGTGGAGTTAACATCAGAGTTACGTTAGGTGTGGAGTTAACATCAGAGTTAGGGGTGGAGTTAGCATCAGAATTAGGGGTGGAGCTAACACCAGAGTTAGGGGTGGAGTTAACATCAGAGTTAGGGGTGGAGTTAGCATCAGAGTTAGGGGTGGAGTTAACATCAGAGTTACGTTAGGGGTGGAGTTAACATCAGAGTTAGGGGTGGAGTTAACATCAGATTTCGGGGTGGAGTTAACATCAGAGTTACGTTAGGGGTGGAGTTAACATCAGAGTTAGGGGTGGAGTTAACATCAGATTTAGGGGTGGAGTTAACATCAGAGTTAGGGGTGGAGTTAGCATCAGAATTAGGGGTGGAGTTAACATCAGAGTTAGGGGTGGAGTTAACATCAGAGTTAGGGGTGGGGTTAACATCAGAATTAGGGGTGGAGTTAACATCAGAGTTAGGGGTGGAGTTAACATCAGAGTTAGGGGTGGAGTTAACATCAGAGTTAGGGGTGGAGTTAGCATCAGAGTTAGGGGTGGAGTTAACATCAGAGTTACGTTAGGTGTGGAGTTAACATCAGAGTTAGGGGTGGAGTTAGCATCAGAATTAGGGGTGGAGCTAACACCAGAGTTAGGGGTGGAGTTAACATCAGAGTTAGGGGTGGAGTTAGCATCAGAGTTAGGGGTGGAGTTAACATCAGAGTTACGTTAGGGGTGGAGTTAACATCAGAGTTAGGGATGGAGTTAACATCAGATTTCGGGGTGGAGTTAACATCAGAGTTACGTTAGGGGTGGAGTTAACATCAGAGTTAGGTTAGGGGTGGAGTTAACATCAGAGTTAGCGGTGGAGTTAACATCAGAGTTAGGGGTGGAGTTAACATCAGAGTTAGGGGTGGAGTTAGCATCAGAGTTAGGGGAGGAGTTAACATCAGAGTTAGGGGTGGCGTTAAAATCAGTGTTAGGGGTGGAGTTAACATCAGAGTTAGGGGTGGAGTTAACATCAGAGTTAGGGGTGGAGTTAACATCAGAGTTAGGGGTGGCGTTAGAGTTGGAGTGGTTGGAGCTGGAGAGATCTGGAGGAAAACCAGATCTCCAACCCTCCTCTTCCTCAGTCTACAGTGAGGGAGAACACACAGGCACACAAACACACATGCACGCTCAGCTGCACGTGCAAATAACTACCTGAGTAAGATATATTTGAGCTATTTTGAATGGGTGGGTTTGTTTTCTCCTCCTCCATTGCAGGAAGGGTGGAACACACAGACAGGCAGGCAGATGAGCAGGTTTTTCTGTTTTCACAATAACAGGAAAGAACATAAAAGTCATGTTGGCATCTCTTTTTGGTGATTTGTGTTCTTGTGTGTCCTGATATGTTAAGCTCCACCCCTCTGTTCCGCTCCAAGGCGGCAGACAAACAGCGCGCGTCCGCCTGTCTGTTGACTTTTCTCCAGAAGAGCATAAACACTCCGCTGTCTAATATTAGCTCCTCGCTACAAATCAAACACACCCCCTCCTGTGGGTAGCAGATACACCAAACCAAGTTGTGATCTGCGTTTCCAGCCCAGATAGATGCAGCGTGCGAAACACAGAACACAGAACTCTAAATACACTAATAGGAGTAGGAAAGAGACTCCAAGTATGAATAGAGCAATGTCGAAGCAGTAGTACTAGCAGAAGTACAGAAGGGAACACACTAAACTAACCCTAAAGCAGTCCATTGTAGGCATTGGCTTGGATGTCACTAGTTTTCTCTTAAGTATTTTTGTGTTTTTATGGTCTCATGCGTGACTTATTGACTTGACCCTGTTATTTTGCTGTCATAGCAGAATTCCCCCTCTGGGATGATTACATAATGATGAATGAATGAGGTCATACAAATGATCAGATTGTGAAGTAGGTTCAGGTTTGGTACCGTCTGTCACTTGATTGGTTTGATGATGGATTAGATATCAGAGGGAACTTCCTGTCTGCATCGGCTGGATCCTGATTGGGTGCTGAATGACTTCCTGATGTTGTGTGATTGGCTGAGGGAGAGCAGCTGGTCCCTTTAGGACGTTTTTTAAAGTGCTTAACTGCTTAATCTCTCTTCTCAAACCATTCCACCTGAGAGGAACCGGCCGAATATGACCCTCAGATGGCCAACCAGAGGAAACATTTGTTCACCATTACCACACCCTCTCTTCCTCTCCAGGCCACCATTTTGTCTCCTATTTCTCTGTTCATCTTGTTTTTTGTAGATGTGGTGAACAAGATTGTCCACGAGAAATGACTGCAGAGGAAGTGATATTTTTAGTGTGTGCGTGTGTGTGTGTGGGTGTGTGTGTACATGTCTCTGAATGTGTCTGTATAGGTGTGTGTGTGTGTGTGTGTGTACATGTCTCTGAATGTGTGTGTGTGTGTGTGTGTGTGTGTGTGTGTGTGTGTGTGTGTATGTACATGTCTCTGAATGTGTCTGTATAGGTGTGTGTGTGTGTGTGTGTGTGTGTGTGTGTGTGTGTGTACATGTCTCTGAATGTGTCTGTATAGGTGTGTGTGTGTGTGTACTGTGTGTGTGTGTGTACATGTCTCTGAATGTGTCTGTATAGGTGTGTGTGTGTGTGTACATGTCTCTGAATGTGTCTGTATAGGTGTGTGTGTGTGTGTGTGTGTGTGTGTGTGTGTGTGTGTGTGTGTGTGTGTGTGGGTGTGTGTACATGTCTCCATGTCTCCATGTCTCCATATTCCAAACCATGACACCAACCTTCAGACAAAAGGCCGAGCTGGAAGCAGAACACAATAGTGATACCCTTGTATGGCTGTATCAATGTCCTTTCAGAAATACACCATAAATGTCCATGCATTCGGCCTCCATGGCCCTCGTATCATCAGCCCCGCTCAGCCCTCTGGCCTGCCAGGGGCCAGCCAGGGGCCAGATAGGGGCCAGCCAGGGGCCAGGTAGGGGCCAGCCAGGGGCCAGATAGGGGCCAGCCAGGGGCCAGGTAGGGGCCAGCCAGGGGCCTGCCAGGGGCCAGATAGGGGCCAGCCAGGGGCCAGGTAGGGGCCAGGTAGGGGCCAGATAGGGGCCAGCCAGGGGCCAGGTAGGGGCCAGGTAGGGGTCAGGTAGGGGCCAGGTAGGGGCCAGCCAGGGGCCAGGTAGGGGCCAGGTAGGGGTCAGTCAGGGGCCAGGTAGGGGCCAGCCAGGGGCCAGATAGGGGCCAGATAGGGGCCAGATAGGGGCCAGATAGGGGCCAGGTAGGGGCCAGCCAGGGGCCTGCCAGGGGCCAGATAGGGGCCCAGCCAGGGGCCAGGTAGGGGCCAGCCAGGGGCCAGATAGGGGCCAGCCAGGGGCCAGGTAGGGGCCAGCCAGGGGCCTGCCAGGGGCCAGATAGGGGCCAGCCAGGGGCCAGGTAGGGGCCAGGTAGGGGTCAGGTAGGGGCCAGGTAGGGGCCAGCCAGGGGCCAGATAGGGGCCAGATAGGGCCAGATAGGGGCCAGGTAGGGGCCAGCCAGGGGCCAGCTAGGGGCCAGTCAGGGGCCAGGTAGGGTCAGCTAGGGGCCAGGTAGGGGCCAGGTAGGGCCATCCAGGGGCCAGCTAGGGGCCAGCCAGGGGCCAGATAGGGGCCAGATAGGGGCCCAGATAGGGGCCAGATAGGGGCCAGGTAGGGGCCAGCCAGGGGCCAGCTAGGGGCCAGTCAGGGGCCAGGTAGGGTCCAGCTAGGGGCCAGCTAGGGGCCAGCCAGGGGCCAGCCAGGGGCCAGCTAGGGGCCAGATAGGGGCCAGATAGGGGCCAGCCAGGGGCCAGCTAGGGGCCAGATAGGGGCCAGCCAGGGGCCAGCTAGGGGCCAGCTAGGGGCCAGATAGGGGCCAGCCAGGGGCCAGATAGGGGCCAGCCAGGGGCCAGCTAGGGGCCAGCTAGGGGCCAGATAGGGGCAGGTAGGGGCCAGCAGGGGCCAGATAGGGGCCAGCCAGGGGCCAGATAGGGGCCAGCCAGGGGCCAGCTAGGGGCCCACAGAGGTCAGAGAGAGAGAATGTCACTTTGTGTTTACCAAGAAAATATGTGGTTACAGACTTTCCTCCAATAAAGCATCCCAAAACAAGCTGTCTTTAGAGATGCATAACATCAAAAGAGCTTCCATCTGCTCTGCTCCATGGAGATATATCTCTCTTCCTCTCTCTCTCTCTCTCTCTCTCTCTCTCTCTCTCTCTCTCTCTCTCTCTCTCTCTCTCTCTCTCTCTCTGTCTCTCTCTCTCTCTCTCTCTCTGTCTCTGTCTCTCCGGCCTCCTTTTTAAACATACACTCCTGTACACACACTGACTATTACTCTGTGTGTCTCTGCCTGTCTATCATTCTTCAGTGGGCTCAATGTACGCTCAGTGCTGCAGTAGATGAAGTCTGAAGTACTCATAAAGTGGGCCATCCCTGGATATGGCCCGGAGCCCCTGAAGCCCACCTCTCCCAGCACCATGCGGCCCGGCCAGAGAGTACTGCAGAACTAGCCCAACCCTTCCTCAGCTGCTTTTAGACCAGGTTCTGTTTCCACGGCGACGTGCCTCCTAATCACGGCCCGGCTGGCCCACACTGAGGCCCTGAAGAATGTTAATATTAAGGTCCAATAGAAGAGGGCCGCTCTGTTCCCGCTCAGGACTGTCATGTCTGGGCCACAGGGTGTGTTTAAAAGCCCATCAGAACCTCTCCTAACACCGCAGAGAAGGCCTTTACTTTGAACAGAACTCCTTAGTGTTCTGGTGGGTGTGGGGTCATCTCAGTGTTCTGGTGGGTGTGGGGTCACCTCAGTGTTCTGGTGGGGTCACCTCAGTGTTCTGGTGGGTGTGGGGTCACCTCAGTGTTCTGGTGTGTGTGGGGTCACCTCAGTGTTCTGGTGGGGTCACCTCAGTGTTCTGGTGTGTGTGGGGTCACCTCAGTGTTCTGGTGGGGTCACCTCAGTGTTCTGGTGGGTGTGGGGTCACCTCAGTGTTCTGGTGTGTGTGGGGTCACCTTAGTGTTCTGGTGGGGTCACCTCAGTGTTCTGGTGTGTGTGGGGTCACCTTAGTGTTCTGGTGGGGTCACCTCAGTGTTCTGGTGGGTGTGGGGTCACCTCAGTGTTCTGGTGGGTGTGGGGTCACCTCAGTGTTCTGGTGGGGTCACCTCAGTGTTCTGGTGTGTGTGGGGTCACCTTAGTGTTCTGGTGGGTGTGGGGTCTCCTCAGTGTTCTGGTGTGTGTGGGGTCACCTCAGTGTTCTGGTGGGGTCACCTCAGTGTTCTGGTGGGTGTGGGTCACCTTAGTGTTCTGGTGGGTGTGGGGTCTCCTCAGTGTTCTGGTGTGTGTGGGGTCTCCTCAGTGTTCTGGTGGGTGTGGGGTCACCTAGTGTTCTGGTGGGTGTGGGGTCTCCTCAGTGTTCTGGTGGGGTCACCTTAGTGTTCTGGTGGGTGTGGGTCACCTCAGTGTTCTGGTGGGGTCACCTTAGTGTTCTGGTGGGTGTGGGGTCACCTTAGTGTTCTGGTGGGGTCTCCTCAGTGTTCTGGTGGGGTCACCTTAGTGTTCTGGTGTGTGTGGGGTCACCTTAGTGTTCTGGTGGGGTCACCTCAGTGTTCTGGTGGGGTCACCTTAGTGTTCTGGTGTGTGTGGGTCACCTTAGTGTTCTGGTGGGGTCTCCTCAGTGTTCTGGTGGGGTCACCTCAGTGTTCTGGTGTGTGTGGGGTCACCTCAGTGTTCTGGTGGGTGTGGGGTCACCTCAGTGTTCTGGTGGGGTCACCTCAGTGTTCTGGTGTGTGTGGGGTCACCTTAGTGTTCTGGTGGGGTCTCCTCAGTGTTCTGGTGCTAAACCCATATGCTGGGATCCTCTGGGAACACGTACTGAATAAGTGATAAGCATGTTTGTGTGTGTGTGCTTATAATCACACACACACACACACACACACACACACACACACACACTCACTTCTGTGGGGGCAGGTGAGGACAATGAACTTTAATTTTTTTTTAAGTCAGATTCACTGAAGAGGTGTGTCTGTCTTTGTGTCTGTTTGTGTCAGATCTGTCAGCAAGGAAATCATCACACACACACACACACCATCAAGCCCTCTCCAGTGCACATTGGCTGGGCGATCCATACCATAGTTATCCCCCACTTGAGACTCATCTCCCCTGGCAACCGCAGTGCTCCCTGGGCCTGCAGTTCTTCTGATTCATGACTGGAGCCCATATCCATATCCACCCATATCCTGACCCCAGCGCTGGGGCATCACCAGGCCTCCTGGCCCTCCTAGCAATCCTGCCTCCCATGTGGGGCCGGAAACACTCAGTGTTAGCCAGGCCCCCCAGATCCCCGGACCCACGGACCCCCAGACCCCTGCACCCCCAGATCCCCAGACCCCAAGACCCCCGGACCCCCAGATCCTGGACCCCCAGACCCCAAGATCCCCGGACCCCCAGATCCCTGGACCCCCAGACCCCCAGACCCCCGGACCCCCAGATCCCTGGACCCCAAGACCCCAAGACCCACGGACCCCCAGACCGCTGCACCCCCAGACCCCAAGACCCCCGGACCCCCAGATCCCCGGACCCCCAGATCCCCAGACCTCAAGATCCCCTGGACCCCCAGATCCCTGGACCCCAAGACCCCTGGACCCCCAGATCCCCAGACCCCAAGATCCCCAGACCCCCAGATCCCCGGACCCACAGACCCCCAGACCCCTGCACCCCCAGACCCAAAGAACCCCGGACCCCCAGACCCCAAGACCCCTGGACCCCCAGATCCCTGGACCCCAAGACCTCCGGACCCCAAGACCCCCAATTCCCTGGACCCCCAGACCCCCTGCACCCCCAGACCCCAAGATCCCCGGACCCCCAGATCCCCGGACCCCAAGACCCCCGGACCCCCAGATCCCCAGACCCCAGGCCTCCGGGCCCCCAGACACACAGCCCTAATGAAGGCAAAATAGAGTACAATTAAAAGTGGGAAGGAGGGAGGGAGGGAGGGAGGGAGGGAGGGACAGAGAGGAAGGTAGATAGGAAGGGAGGGATTCAGAGAGGAAGGGAGGGGAGAGAGGGAGGCGCGGTGAGGACTGGGGGAGGTTAAGTGGAAGCATTTGTTGTTTAATGGGTTTTCTTGTTAATTCATTGTCAGCTCTGAGACTAGATTGCACAGGTATCAGAGAGAGAGAGAGATGAGAGAGAGAGACAGAAAGAAAGAAAGATGGTGGAGGTGGAATGAGGAGTGATGGGGTGAGGAAGAGTTGAGCAGCTCTTCATACACACTGAGGAACAAACCACCGGGGTCAAATAGCTTCACCAAAACCATAGCATTCACCCCTCCAGCGCTGGGAGGGGCCCAAAACAAACGCTCCAGGTATGGAGGAAGTGACAGACTCCCTATGGCTCAGAGGAAGAGGCTTTTTATGAGTGTTTTATTCTCCTGAAGAGCTGAGCAGGGTTATGTAAGGCATGGCCACGGAGACTCACCTCTGACAGATCACTGCACGGCAACATGACCTCAGCCGTCGCCACGGAGACGCAGGTTGGCCCCAGGGAGCAGGGCTGGACCACGGCCCCGCGTGCTGATTGGTTGGCCCTCTATGAAAGCAGCACCTGTGGGATGAGGTAGCGATCCAAGAGCCTGATTGGCTGGGAGATACGGCTATCTGGACCATCTTCAGTCAGACCAAAGCATCCAGCACAACGCTCCGGAGGTGAACTGGTGAACAGATGGAGATGAGAAGATCACTCTCTTATTCTCTCTCGACCTCTTCTCTCTATTTTCTCTAACTTCTCTCTCCCCCACTGCAACTTTTCTCTCTCTGGCTTCTGACTCTCCTCTCTCCCCCCCCCCCCCCCCCCCCCCCCCCCCCCCCCCCCCCCCCCCCCCCACACACACACACACACACACACACCCCCACATCTCCCTCTAACAGAGGAAATAGGATCTGCAGAAGAACAGAAGATCATCCGGTGAATCCATCGCGGTCTGCGTCCCGTAACCCAGCGGTACACATGGCGGACATTTTGTTTCAAAGGGCTCCAGCTCTGCCTCCCGAGTGCTTCCTGTGAGGATAAGAATGATGAGTTTAGCAGAAGAACGTTGTGAAATACGGCTCCAGCTCTGAGTACGGCTCCAGAGAGTTCTAAGGTCCTGTTCTAAGTTCTAAGTGCCCTGCAGCCGGTGATAGAGTCCACTCCACCTGAGGACTGCTTTACAGGCTTGTGAAACACGTCTGGATGTTAGCGTTGTGATATTAATGATGATATTCTTAGAAATTATCTAGGGATGCCCCAATGTTTCATCAATATCCTAACGTCTTCAGCCCTTTCTCACACTATCTTTGACTCTCAGACACAACTCAACCCTAACTAACTAACTACCTAACACAACTCCTCCCTAACTAAACACAACTCCACCCTAGCTAAACAACTCAACTCAAATCAATCCTAAAACAGCTAGTTTTACCTCAACACAGCCCACCCTCCAGTGATCCCCAGATCAACAGATTCCAGTTTCCCTGACTAACCTCAGGGCTGGTTTGAAGCCCTGACTACCCTCAGTGCTGGTTTCACAGTAATCAGCCACTTCTATTGAGATGTAGATCCACCCTGGTCTGGTCCGGTATTTCATGTACTTTGAGGCGTCGACGGTGCACTAAACCTCAAGCCCTTTCTTACGAGTGACGCTCCACCAAATGGATGGTCGCCATGCACTTCCTGTGCCGGGGTCATGACCCCGTCTGAAGAATAGGAGTCTGATTAGCATCACTACAGTTGACTCCTTTGAGACCACATTAAACGACGACGCCTCTGTGTTCACCACCGAGACTCAAGCTGTGGATGAGTTGAGTAGGTGTTGAGAACACAACCATACTTTTACGATACTTTAACTGGAAGTCATGGAATGGACGCTCTTGAAGCTACGGGAGCAGAATCCCAGACAGCATCTTTAGGGGGTCTTCTGGAGCTCGTCACCTCTTGGCGTGTTTATGGTGTGTCGCGGTGAGGGGGTCTCATCTCCTTTATGGGGGGGGGTCAGCCGAGGACCATCCTGCTGGGGACACCAGCAGACAGCAGCCTTTGTCTTCTCAACGTGTTCTCAGATAAACTGCTGGCTGAACGGCACTCGGGCAGCAAGGTGATTGGGCGCTCACGTCATCCTGAAGTCCAGAGAATACACAAGCTACTCATCAGGAGAGAAAAGGCCAGGCTGAGCTCTGAGATGTCTAGATGTTCTGGATGAGGCCTTCAACCATTTGCAGCCAAGACCGGATGAGACAGCCAGCAGCTTCAATCAGGCTCAGATGTCCATCTGTCTGTCCATCTGCCTGTTAAATACATGACAGATATCTGTCTATCTGTCTGTTTGCCTGTTATATGTGGTACAAATGTCTGAGGGTCTCTCTGCCTGCTGTCTGTCTCTTTAATGTACCTGTTTCACCCTCTCTACAGCACTGAGCAAACCTAGGTGGCTCCAGATCCAGAACATCAAAACCCCTGCCTGGTTTTACCTCCAGCTGTGATCCGATCCAGCTCATTTCACTCATCAGTTGGAACTCTGCTCTGCTGATTAGTGAAGCCAGGTGGCAGACTCTGGTAGGAAAGAAAACCCGGGCCGGACTTCTGACACCCGACCTCCTGCTCCGTACCAGGTGAGCTTGATTTGAAACTAGGCCCTTAATCATAAACAGTCCGATTGAAGCCAGTGAACTCTGTAGTTCTAGTTATGAATAGAGCTCCAGAGTTCTGAGAAATACAGTAAACATCAACAAACAGATACAAATCTTCATAAAAACAAGCAGACTGCAGTGAATAGACCTCCTTTAAAGGGGTTGCACCTGTCCAGAGCAGGGTGACGGCTGGCAGGAAGGAGTTTAAACAACGCTGCCCAGCTCTGACCAATGCTATGAGTTCTAACTAATGTTACACAGTGCTAACCAATGCTACACAGCACTAATCAATGCTATGAGTGCTAACCAATGCTACGCAGTGCTAACTAATGCTATGAGTGCTAACCAATGCTACACAGCGCTAACCAACGCTATGAGTGCTAACCAATGCTACACAGCGCTAATGTCATAAAAAGGAGGCACTTCTGAACAGCTGTTCCCACTTACACACTATTCTCTCTGTCCTTCCTTCCCCCTCTCTCTTCCTCTCTCTCTCTCCCCCCCCATCCTTCTATCCTACATTAAAGAGTGATGGAGTGAGATGAGATTTTCAGGCCAGGATCTTTCAGAACCTTCCGGAACATTCCAGAAACTTCCAGAACATCAGAACAGATTGTGAGGGATGGCCACCGGCCAGGAGAAGAGACCAACTGACAGGAAGACAGAGATACAAACAGAAAGACAGGGCCAACCGACAGCCAACGACAGACAGGCAGGTGGAAAGACAGGCAGAAGGCAGACGTTTAGCTGAGTGTGTTCCTGTGAGCTGCTGGTGAGCAGTCGGGGATCACAAATAACAATGAAGAACCTGTTGCTCTCACCCCACTCAGGTTAACAGTCTGTTGGATCCTACTAGGGGTCTCCCCCTTCTCCCTCCCCCCTCCCCCCTGCCCATAGCCCCCTCGCTACCAGCTGTCACTCAAGCCATAGTCCACCCCGTGTCATGCCGTTATCGAGGCCTGTGACTGACAGGTGTGTTCTATGTAGGGGGCGGGGCCAGTGTGCTGTGAATATTCTGGACGCGGCTAACGAGACCAAGCTAACGCGTCCTCGGCACGGGACAGGGCGCCGGGAGAACGCAAGGATTAGGAACCGAGAGCGGCGGTGAGAACCTGCCGCTGTGGAGCACCGCGGGGGTCCTGGCAGGGAGGGAACGTGGACCACACTTTAACATGTTCTCCCCAACAGCCAGGGCTTCTGTTCACTCAGTGGGTCCATCTTAGCTGCTCTCTCTCTCTCCCTCTCTTGATCGCCCGGCATTGTAAATCCTCGACACAGTTCTTGAATCCGGTGCTGGAGTTTAAGCCCAAAATCAACAACAGATAAGCTCTGCTCCTCTGGTGCTGCTCCTTTGATCTGGGGGAGGGGGGGGGGCCCCTGGAGCATCAGGGAGCGGGAGGGGGCGGGGGGGAGGGGGCTTCCTCTTTAGGACCCCCCTGTTCTTGGTGTTGGAGTCCCTGCAGGGGTTTAGGAGGCTCAGGGTGTTGTCCCCCTGCAGTCGCTCCCCTGGCACCCTCAAGCTCCTAGT
>JAXIVH010000016.1:8689746-8697246 GCA_036785325.1 Urophycis tenuis | reverse complement strand
CTGTCCGGCTAACACCCCGACTATAACGCTAACAGACTGTCCCGCTAACACCCCGACTGGCCCGCTAACAGACTGTCCCGCTAACACCCCGACTCTCCCGCTAACACCCCGACTGGCCCGCTAACAGACTGTCCCGCTAACACCCCGACTGGCATGCTAACACCCCGACTCCCCCGCTAACACCCCCACTGTCCCGCTAACAGACTGTCCCGCTAACACCCCAACTGTCCGACTAACACCCCGACTATAACGCTAACAGACTGTCCCGCTAACACCCCGACTGGCATGCTAACACCCCGACTCTCCCGCTAACACCCCGACTGGCCCGCTAACAGACTGTCCCGCCAACACCCCGACTGTCCCGCTAACACCCCGACTGGCCCGCTAACAGACTGTCCCGCTAACACCCTGACTGGCATGCTAACACCCCGACTGGCATGCTCACAAACTGTCCCGCTAACATCGCGACTGGCATACTAACAGACTGTCCCGCTAACACCCCGACTGGCATGCTAACACCCCGACTGGCATGCTAACACCCCGACCGTCCCGCTAACAGACTGTCCGCTAACACCCCGACTGTTCCGCTAACACCCCGACTATCCCGCTAACAGACTGTCCCGCTAACACCCCGACTGTCCCGCTAACACCCCGACTGGCCCGCTAACACCCCGACTGGCCCGCTAACAGACTGTCCCGCTAACACCCCGACTGGCATGCTAACACCCCGAATGTCCCGCTAACACCCCGACTGGCATGCTAACACCCCGACTGTCCCGCTAACACCCCGACTGGCTTGCTAACACCCGACTGTCCCGCTAACACCCCGACTGGCATGCTCACAGATTGTCCGGCTAACACCGCGACTGGCATGCTAACAGACTGTCCCGCTAACACCCCTTCTGGCATGCTAACACCCCGACTGTCCCGCTAACACCCCGACTGGCATGCTAACACCCCGACTGTCCCGCGAACACCACGACTGGCATGCTAACAGACTGTCCCGCTAACACCCCGACTGTCCGGCTAACACCCCGACTATAACGCTAACAGACTGTCCCGCTAACACCCCGACTGGCCCGCTAACAGACTGTCCAGCTAACACCCCGACTGGCATGCTAACACCCCGACTCCCCCGCTAACACCCCCACTGTCCCGCTAACAGACTGTCCCGCTAACACCCCAACTGTCCGACTAACACCCCGACTATAACGCTAACAGACTGTCCCGCTAACACCCCGACTGGCATGCTAACACCCCGACTCTCCCGCTAACACCCCGACTGGCCCGCTAACAGACTGTCCCGCCAACACCCCGACTGTCCCGCTAACACCCCGACTGGTCCGCTAACAGACTGTCCCGCTAACACCCCAACTGTCCGACTAACACCCCGACTATAACGCTAACAGACTGTCCCGCTAACACCCCGACTGGCATGCTAACACCCCGACTCTCCCGCTAACACCCCGACTGGCCCGCTAACAGACTGTCCCGCCAACACCCCGACTGTCCCGCTAACACCCCGACTGGTCCGCTAACAGACTGTCCCGCTAACACCCTGACTGGCATGCTAACACCCCGACTGGCATGCTCACAAACTGTCCCGCTAACATCGCGACTGGCATGCTAACAGACTGTCCCGCTAACACCCCAACTGGCATGCTAACACCCCGACTGTCCCGCTAACAGACTGTCCGCTAACACCCCGACTGTTCCGCTAACACCCCGACTATCCCGCTAACAGACTGTCCCGCTAACACCCCGACTGGCCCGCTAACACCTCGACTGGCCCGCTAACAGACTGTCCCGCTAACACCCCGACTGGCATGCTAACACCGCGAATGTCCCGCTAACACCCCGACTGGCATGCTAACACCCCAACTGTCCTGCTAACACCCCGACTGGCATGCTAACACCCTGACTGTCCCGCTAACACCCCGACTGTCCCGCTAACACCGCGACTGGCATGCTAACACCCCGACTGTCCCGCCAACAGACTGGCCTGCTAACACCCCGACTATCCCGCTAACAGACTGGCATGCTAACACCCGACTGTCCCGCTAACACCCCGACTGTCCCGCTAACACCCCAACTGGCATGCTCACAGACTGTCCCGCTAACACAGCGACTGGCATGCTAACAGACTGTCCCGCTTACATCCCGACTGGCATGCTAACACCCCGACTGTCCCGCTAACAGACTGTCCCGCTAACACCCCGACTGTCCTGCTAACACCCCGATTATCCCGCTAACAGACTGTCCCACTAACACCCCGACTGTCCTGCTAACACCCCGACTGGCCCGCTAACACCCCGACTGGCCCGCTAACAGACTGTCCCGCTAACACCCCGACTGGCATGCTAACGCCCCGGCTGGCATGCTAACACCCCAACTGTCCCGCTAACACCCCGACTGTCCCGTTAACACCATGACTATCCAGCTAACAGACAGGCCTGCTAACACCCTGAGTATCCCGCTAACAGACTGGCCTGCTAACACCCCCAACTATCCCTATAACACCCTGACTATCCAGCTAACAGACTGGCCTGCTAACACCCCGACTATCCCGCTATCAGACTGTCCTGCTAACACCCCGACTATCCCGCTAACAGACTGGCCTGCTAACACCCCGACTATCCGGCTAACAGACTGGCCTCCTAACACCCTGACTATCCCGCTAACAGACTGGCCTGCTAACACCCCGACTATCCCGCTAACAGACTGGCCTGCTAACAGACTGTCCCGCTAACAGACTGGCCTGCTAACAGACTGTCCCGCTAACAGACTGGCCTGCTAACAGACTGTCCCGCTAACAGACTGGCCTGCTAACAGACTGTCTAGCTAACAGACTGTCCCGCTAACAGACTGGCCTGCTAACAGACTGTCCCGCTAACAGACTGGCCTGCTAACAGACTATCCCGCTAACAGACTGGCCTGCTAACAGACTGTCCCGCTAACAGACTGGCCTTGTAAAGACTGGCCTGCTAACAGACTGTCCCGCTAACAGACTGGCCTGCTAACAGACTGTCCCGCTAACAGACTGGCCTGCTAAGAGACTGTCCCGCTAACAGACTGGCCTGCCAACACCCCTGAACGTCAGAGAGATGAGCTCACCCCTGGGGGGAGGGAGGGGGTACCTGAGTGATAACTGTTCTGACAAAAAGAGGAGGCCAAATGGGGGAGAGAAGAGAAGGGGGATGGGGGAGAGAGAAACACAGAGAGGGGTCAACTTTAGCACAGGAAGTAGGGCCATAAAGGGTGAGCATTGATAGGCCAGTTTATTATCTTTGAACAGGTGGGCATGGGCGGAGCTGGGGGGCTGGCCCCTCCCCCCGGGGGTGGGGCTTGCCCTGCAGGCCTGGCATGCTGGGAACCAGCCGACACATGTCGCTCTGCCGGCCCCTCCAGTGTGAGAGCCTGTGTGTGTGTGTGTGTGGGGGGGGAGGGAGTGTGTGTGTGTGTGTGGGGGGGGGGGGGGGGGGGAGGGAGTGTGTGTGTGGGGGGGGGGGGGGGGGGGGGGGGGGGGGGGGAGTGTGTGCGTGTCTGTGTGGGAGGGGGGAGAGGGAGTGTGTGTGTGTGTGTGTGTGTGTGTGTGAGAGGGAGTGTGTGTGTGTATGTGTGTGTGTGTGTGTGTGAGGGAGTGTGTGTGTGTGTGTGTGGGGGGGGGGAGGGAGTGTGTGTGTGTGTGTGTGGGAGGGGGAGTGTGTGTGTTTGTGTGTGTGAGAGGGAGTGTGTGTGTGTGTGGGGGGGGGGGGGGAGGGAGTGTGTGTGTGTGTGTGGGAGGGAGTGTGTGTGTGTGTGTGTGTTGGAGAGGGAGTGTTTGTGTGTGTGTGTGGGACAGGGAGTGTTTGTGTGTGTGTGTGGGAGTGTGTGTGTGTGTGTGTGTGTGGGAGTGTGTGTGTGTGTGTGTGTGGGAGAGGGAGTGTGTGTGTGTGTGTGGGGGGGGGGGGGGGGGAGTGTGTGTGTGTGTGGGAGAGGGAGTGTGTGTGTGTGTGTGGGGGGGGGGGGGGGGGAGTGTGTGTGTGTGTGGGAGAGGGAGTGTGTGTGTGTGTGTGTGGGGGGGGGGGGGGGGGGGGAGTGTGTGTGTGTGTGGGAGGGGGGGGGGGGAGATAGAGTGTATGTGTGAGAAAGAGAGAGGGGGAGGGGTTGAGTGACTTCCTGTGAGTAGAAGTGTTTAAGTATGCGTCTGCAGCGCTGCCTCTAGCTGCAGGCTAATCATGTCAATGACCTGTATTGTTTGGCTCCAAGGTTAGCCCAATGCTAGCTGCCCTACGCTAGCTGCCCTACGCTAGCTGCCCAGGAGCTCCAGGAATGTAAACACCAGCACCATGCAGAAACACTTCTGTGTTACTGGGACCTCCACACCCACACACACACACATGCACACACGCACACACACACACACATGCACACACACACCTGCACACACACACACACGCACACACACACACACGCGCACACACACACAAGCACACTGTTACACACAAAACAGTTTCAAAAACACACAAGCAGTCGCATGCAGTTACTCACACACACACACACACACACACACACTCCCTCTTCCACACACACACACACACAGGCACACACACACACACACACACGCACAAGCACACTGTTACACACAGTTTCAAAAACACACAAGCAGTCGCATGCAGTTACTCACACACACACACACACACACACACACACACTGTAATCAAGACAGCAGCCAGTGTGTTTGTCATTAATTTGTATATTTTCTGCATTAATGTTACATAGCTTTCCTCTGTGCACACGTCCTTCTCTCTGTAAGTATTTGATATTTTGTTATATTCAGGCATGAGTAAATTTAAGACTGTCTTTTGCAATAAATACCATAAAATAATAGAACTTCACATAATAAATATTTTTTACAACAAAAAAAGTTTTTAACAGACATTGCTTTGCTTTTTAAAAAATAAACCAGAATTCCTCTTATGAATTAGAGTTTACAATTTACATCAAATAAAATAGAAGTCCAAACCAGGGAGAACGTCAATGACTGTGATGGAGAGAGAGAGATAGAGAGAGGTAGAGATGAAAAGAGAGAGAGGGATAGAGCGAGGTAGAGATGGAGAGAGAGAGAGGGATTGAGAGAGGTAGAGATTAATATTTTTGAGAAAGAGATAAAAGGGGTGAGGAACAGACGTAGGAAGAGAGACAGAGCGAGGTGGAGACAGGTAGAGAGAGAGAGAGAGAGAGAGAGAAGAGAGAGAGAGAGAGAGAGAGAGAGAGAGAGAGAGAGAGAAAGAGAGAGAGAGAGAGAGAGAGAGAACTAAAAGAGCAGAACACTTTGAGATGGATGTGCTTTCGTTAATGCAACATGTCCGACAGAGAGTGAGGCTCAGTGGCTACATGCTGACATGCTAACCGCTACATACCGGCCAATCAGAGATGGTCCTTCACAGATTTGGTTAGAGGCTGATGGGGCTCAAATAAAGATCGCCGACCGGAAATAAAAACCTTTACATAGAAAAATAAAATTGTGTAAAAGAGGAGTCTGGGTCGTCTTGGAAACAGTTAAGGCAAACACTGGTGTGTAGAACACGGCCCTGGTCCACAACTAAAACTAGGTCCTTATCGAGTGGTTTTCATTCTTCTAACTCCTGGTCCGAGTCCGCCGGCCCTCGTCCACGTCAGGGGGTCCGTAGCGCACGCCAACACACACACACACGGGCCGGTACGCACGTGCACGTGAACACACAGGTCCGTACGCACGTGCACGTGAACACACACACACACACGGATCAGGAGGGCTTGTCGGGGCGGCCCCAGGTCTCCAGCCTGCAGTACACCGTGTTGGAGTTCTTACAGCGGCAGCCCGGCCGCGTCAGGCGGTCGTGGCAGCTCTGGCCCAGCCGCAGGCAGCCCTTGACGGGCGGGTAGCATAGCAGGCAGGGGAACAGCAGCGACATGGCGCCCATGCACAGGAAGCGGCCGCAGCAGTGGGAGCGCGACAGAGAGCAGGGGTGGTCCGCGCAGGAGTCCCCCTCGTCGTCGTTGGAGCAGTGGTAGAAGGCGCCCTTCACCAGGCACATGCAGGTGCCGTGCTCCAGGGCGCTCTCCGGGGAGCACAGGCACTGTCCGTGGCACGCCAGGCAGGACGGCAGGCTGCGGGGGGCCGTGCACTCGCCACACTTGCACTTGGCGCAGCGCTCGCAGATCAGCTGGTGGGGCCCCAGGGGCTCCGCGGGGCCCTTCCCCCCCGGCTTCTTCAGGGGGGGCTCCGGGGCGGGGCCCGGAGGCGGGGCCTTGGCTTTGGGCTGAGTCCGGACGGGGCGTGGCTGCGGCGCGGCGGGCCGGACCGGGGGGCAGCGCTCCAGCAGGCCCCGCTCTGACGACACGCTGCCCCCGCTGCCTGAGCTGGCGGCGCTGCCCGTGCTGGTGGAGCGGCTGAGGCCGGCCGCCCGCTGCAGCCGCTGCTCGTAGTTATTGTCCACCCGGAGCACCTGGTGGGTCCTCTCCTGCTTGGGGTGGCCCCGGGGGGCCGGGCAGGGGGCCGGGCAGGGGGCCGGGCAGGGGGCCCGCCGCACCACCGAAGGCCCCTCGCTGTACTCGTTACGGGAGCGCAGGGCCTGGATCTGGTCCAGGGACAGGACGCCGGCGTGCTGCAGGTCATACTGGGGCCGGGCCTCCGGCCCCGGCTGCTGGAGCAGGGCTAACGAAGTGCCTTGGAGCTCCATGTGGAGACGTCACCACCTTCAACTGTCACCTGAGACTCGGCACGCATCGGAAGACCTGCCGGGGGAGACGGGAGAGGCACGGGGGAGAGACGGGAGAGACGGGGGAGACAAGGGGAGACACGGGGAGACACGGGGGAGACAGCGTTAGAATACTCAGAGCACAAGACAAGACGCCAGACACTGAAGCCACTCATGTGAACAGCGCTGTAGAAGCACGCAGCGCAGCTGCAGAACGGGGCCGTTCACAGCGGGCTGCACAACGCAAGTTACAGATGGTCATTCCGCTCTTTGTGAAACGACAAGGTCAGAAGAAAGCTGGAGCGCCGTGTCGTCAGTAAGTGGGTCACTCCGAAGGGAAGCAGAGTTGACTATTAACAAGACTTCTTCTTCCCCAATACACACACGTTTAAAACTCCAGTAGGCATACAAATACTTCCCTTGCTCATTTCCATTTGTATGACTAGTTAACATTTAAATGCAGCGCAGCACCGAGGAGCCCTCACTTAGTATTCTGTTACCAGAGCAAAAGGATTTCAGGGAAACGGGGACAAAAGTTGCGCTTAAAACTAAGGTCAAGCATAGTCTCGTCAAAATGAATTGTTTTGAGGCAAGCCGAGGTAAAGTTGGGTCATGTTTTTCAGAAGGCACTCGGAAAGCGTCATCGTGTGTAACTGTAGAGTGTTCGTAATAATACGATTTAGTCATAAAAAAAAAACCTAAACAACGAGTGAGGAATTGGGTTTTGCGCCTCCGGGGGTCCAACAGACGTGACGCCTGCTCCAAAGTGCGACTCGTC
>JAXIVH010000016.1:8672246-8679746 GCA_036785325.1 Urophycis tenuis | reverse complement strand
TTAACGCGTTACCTCCCAGCTCTTTGCGATTCACTCCCACTTCCCCTGATACACTCCCATTTATGCATATATATGAGGCGTAATGCGCAACTTGCCTATCGCCTCTTCAGAGGCAGGCTATTTGCGCATTTACCCCGTTGCGCCACGTTAGTAAATACGGTTCCATGTTTTTGCGCCTATTTTACCCGCAAATTACGCTAGAAATGGACGCAATTCTGTTAGTAAATGAGGCCCTCAGTGTTCTGGACGTTCTTCCTGGAGACCAACATGACCCTCACATCTTGTCCTTCGTCGTCCCCCTTCTGTGTTTTACCACCTCAATCCACGGCAGCAGAACTCAGTGAAGCTCTCTGTGAGCTTGTGGTGTCACACGGCAGACAAAGGACATGGGAGCCGACGGTTCAGGATCATCGTGATGAAGAACCAGGATCCAGACTAACCAGAAGCCATCCCCTGAGAGACCCCGTGTGACATCCTGTCAGACCGGGGACTCCCACCAGAGCTGTTACACCACCGGCCGTCCGAATGCCCTCCACCAGCACGGCTGCTCCAGCCCGCCCCACTCAGGACTGCTGATCTGTGTGAGCTCAGCGGTGGTTCCATTGTGGAGCCTGAATCACACACTGGACCGGCTTCTGTTAGACAAAGAAGTGTTTGTGCGTTCCTCCTCGGGCCACTGACCTACCAGCAGGGTTGAGCGTTCCTCCTCGGGCCACTGACCTACCAGCAGGGTTGAGCGTTCCTCCTCGGGCCACTGACCTACCAGCAGGGTTGAGCGTTCCTCCTCGGGCCACTGACCTACCAGCAGGGTTGAGCGTTCCTCCTCGGGCCACTGACCTACCAGCAGGGTTGAGCGTTCCTCCTCGGGCCACTAACCTACCAGCAGGGTTGAGCGTTCCTCCTCGGGCCACTGACCTACCAGCAGGCCAGAGAGACGTCACGCGTCCAGAATAGTAACTACACTCTCATAACGCTTGCCACCGCGCCTTCAGGCCTCCTGCCTGCTCTGAGAGTACTGCAGTAACACTGGGAATACTTGTTCAGATTACTGCTGTAAAACAGAATACTACTTTAAGAGTACTACAGGAGAGGAGCCAGTACTTGGCGAGTACTTCAGGAGGTAGTGCAGACAACACTCAGAGTATTGCAGAGACAACACTCAGAGTAGTGCAGAGACAACACTCAGAGTAGTGCAGAGACAACACACAGAGTACTGCAGACAACACTCAGAGTAGTGCAGAGACAACACACAGAGTGCTGCAGACAACACTCAGAGTACTGCAGAGAACACTCAGAGTAGTGCAGAGACAACACACAGAGTAGTGCAGACAACACTCAGAGTAGTGCAGAGACAACACACAGAGTGCTGCAGACAACACTCAGAGTACTGCAGAGAACACTCAGAGTAGTGCAGAGACAACACACAGAGTACTGCAGACAACACTCAGAGTAGTGCAGAGACAACACACAGGGCCTCATTTACTAACAGAATTGCGTCCATTTCTAGCGTAATTTGCAGGTAAAATAGGCGCAAAAACATGGAACCGTATTTACTAACGTGGCGCAACGGGGTAAATGCGCAAATAGCCTGCCTCTGAAGAGGCGATAGGCAAGTTGCGCATCCCGCCTCATATATATGCATAAATGGGAGTGTATCAGGGGAAGTGGGAGTGAATCGCAAAGAGCTGGGAGGTAACGCGTTAAGTGCGCCTTATTATGTATTGCGTGGTATTTACTAAGATTGCCTGAGAAGTGCGCGACTCGAATTGGAGCGCAAATCTCCGCCTCATAAAAGCAGGTGTAAACCAGGAAGCGGGTTTTGCTTGAGCCTGTAAACAAGGACATGGCAGCTGTTGTAAGAGCAAGAAGAAGACACCGACAAAGGCACCGCGTCGATAAGCGACCAGGAAGTGGTCGCTGATCGGCGCGGAACTTTTGTTTTCTTTTTCTTGGATCGTCCATGGTTACGCAAACACGCAGACCCATTCTTCCTTCTTTTAACGGTGCGCTAATTACACTAGGGCGGAGTATGGCGCTGATTGCCTGATGAAGTACGGGTTTGATAAATACAACGTAAAGTGCGGTGACGAATGCTGCGCAAATAACGGCTCGGCGCTGGCGCAGATTACGCTGCGGTCGCAAATGTTAGTAAATGAAGCCCACAGAGTGCTGCAGACAACACTCAGAGTACTGCAGACAACACTCAGAGTAGTGCAGAGACAACACACAGAGTACTGCAGACAACACTCAGAGTAGTGCAGAGACAACACACAGAGTACTGCAGACAACACTCAGAGTAGTGCAGACAACACACAGAGTACTGCAGACAACACTCAGAGTACTGCAGAGACAACACACAGAGTACTGCAGACAACACACAGAGTACTGCAGACAACACACAGAGTAGTGCAGACAACACACAGAGTACTGTAGACAACACACAGAGTACTGCAGACAACACACAGAGTACTGCAGACAACACTCAGAGTACTGCAGAGACAACACACAGAGTACTGCAGACAACACACAGAGTACTGCAGACAACACTCAGAGTAGTGCAGAGACAACACACAGAGTACTGCAGACAACACTCAGAGTAGTGCAGACAACACACAGAGTACTGCAGACAACACTCAGAGTAGTGCAGACAACACACAGAGTACTGCAGAGAACACTCAGAGTACTGCAGACAACACACAGAGTAGTGCAGACAACACTCAAGAGTACTGCAGAGACAACACACAGAGTACTGCAGAGAACACTCAGAGTACTGCAGACAACACACAGAGTACTGCAGACAACACTCAGGGTACTGCAGACAACACACAGAGTACTGCAGACAACACTCAGAGTACTGCAGACAACACACAGAGTACTGCAGAGAACACTCAGAGTACTGCAGACAACACTCAGAGTACTGCAGACAACACCCAGAGTACTGCAGACAACACTCAGAGTACTGCAGACAACACACAGAGTACTGCAGACAACACACAGAGTAGTGCAGACAACACACAGAGTACTGTAGACAACACACAGAGTACTGCAGACAACACACAGAGTACTGCAGACAACACTCAGAGTACTGCAGAGACAACACACAGAGTACTGCAGACAACACACAGAGTACTGCAGACAACACTCAGAGTAGTGCAGAGACAACACAGAGTACTGCAGACAACACTCAGAGTAGTGCAGACAACACACAGAGTACTGCAGACAACACTCAGAGTAGTGCAGACAACACACAGAGTACTGCAGAGAACACTCAGAGTACTGCAGACAACACACAGAGTAGTGCAGACAACACTCAAGAGTACTGCAGAGACAACACACAGAGTACTGCAGAGAACACTCAGAGTACTGCAGACAACACACAGAGTACTGCAGACAACACACAGAGTACTGCAGACAACACTCAGAGTACTGCAGACAACACACAGAGTACTGCAGAGAACACTCAGAGTACTGCAGACAACACTCAGAGTACTGCAGACAACACTCAGAGTACTGCAGACAACACACAGAGTAGTGCAGACAACACACAGAGTACTGTAGACAACACACAGAGTACTGCAGACAACACACAGAGTACTGCAGACAACACTCAGAGTACTGCAGAGACAACACACAGAGTACTGCAGACAACACACAGAGTACTGCAGACAACACTCAGAGTAGTGCAGAGACAACACACAGAGTACTGCAGACAACACTCAGAGTAGTGCAGACAACACACAGAGTACTGCAGACAACACTCAGAGTAGTGCAGACAACACACAGAGTACTGCAGAGAACACTCAGAGTACTGCAGACAACACACAGAGTAGTGCAGACAACACTCAAGAGTACTGCAGAGACAACACACAGAGTACTGCAGAGAACACTCAGAGTAGTGCAGAGAACACTCAGAGTACTGCAGACAACACTCAGAGTACTGCAGACAACACACAGAGTACTGCAGACAACACTCAGAGTACTGCAGACAACACTCAGAGTACTGCAGACAACACTCAGAGTACTGCAGACAACACACAGAGTACTGCAGACAACACTCAGAGTACTGCAGACAACACTCAGAGTACTGCAGACAACACTCAGAGTACTGCAGACAACACACAGAGTACTGCAGACAACACACAGAGTACTGCAGACAACACACAGAGTACTGCAGACAACACTCAGAGTACTGTAGACAACACTCAGAGTACTGCAGACAACACTCAGAGTACTGCAGACAACACACAGAGTACTGCAGACAACACACAGAGTACTGCAGACAACACACAGAGTACTGCAGACAACACTCAGAGTACTGTAGACAACACTCAGAGTACTGCAGACAACACTCAGAGTACTGTAGACAACACTCAGAGTACTGCAGACAACACACAGAGTACTGCAGAGAACACTCAGAGTACTGCAGACAACACACAGAGTACTGCAGACAACACACAGAGTACTGCAGACAACACTCAGAGTACTGCAGACAACACTCAGAGTACTGCAGACAACACTCAGAGTACTGCAGACAACACACAGAGTACTGCAGACAACACACAGAGTACTGCAGACAACACTCAGAGTACTGCAGACAACACACAGAGTACTGCAGACAACACTCAGAGTACTGCAGACAACACACAGAGTACTGCAGACAACACACAGAGTGCTGCAGAGACAACACACAGAGTACTGCAGAGAACACTCAGAGTACTGCAGACAACACTCAGAGTACTGCAGACAACACTCAGAGTACTGCAGACAACACTCAGAGTACTGCAGACAACACACAGAGTACTGCAGACAACACACAGAGTGCTGCAGAGACAACACACAGAGTACTGCAGAGAACACTCAGAGTACTGCAGACAACACTCAGAGTACTGCAGACAACACTCAGAGTACTGCAGACAACACACAGAGTACTGCAGACAACACTCAGAGTACTGCAGACAACACTCAGAGTACTGCAGAGACACGAGGGTGGTGTCTAGGGTTTCTTTTTTGAAGTTTTTCAGGAGAATGTGAAGTGCGAAGCTCTCGGCGATTATGTGTACAATCAGAGTGTTGAATCCACTCAGAACATCAGCGTAAGTCTGTGTATCACGGTCACCATGTGTACGGTTCTGCAGAGCTTTGGACCTGACCTCTGCCCCGGAATACTTTTCAGTGCGGCTCACGAGGTCGTCCAGGCTGACGTCAGAAGAAACCGGCGTGTTCCGGAACTGGATGGAGAAGATGTGACGCCGGGTGGAGGAGTCAGGCAGCGGAACGTAGATGATACGGTCCAGACGGCCCGGCCTCATCAGAGCCTGGGGACAGAGAAAACAGGTTCAACACAATGCCCCTGGGTCAGAGAGGGCAGGGTCAACACAATGCTCCTGGGTCAGAGAGGGCAGGGTCAACACAATGCTCCTGGGGAAAGAGAGGGCAGGGTCAACACAATGCTCCTGGGTCAGATAGGACACGGTCAACACAATGCTCCTGGGGAAAGAGAGGGCAGGGTCAACACAATGCTCCTGGGACAGAGAGGGCAGGGTCAACACAATGCTCCTGGGTCAGATAGGACACGGTCAACACAATGCTCCTGGGTCAGATAGGACACGGTCAACACAATGCTCCTGGGTCAGATAGGACAGGGTCAACACAATGCTCCTGGGTCAGATAGGACACGGTCAACACAATGCTCCTGGGTCAGATAGGACACGGTCAACACAATGCTCCTGGGTCAGATAGGACACGGTCAACACAATGCTCCTGGGTCAGATAGGACACGGTCAACACAATGCTCCTGGGTCAGATAGGACACGGTCAACACAATGCTCCTGGGTCAGATAGGACACGGTCAACACAATGCTCCTGGGTCAGATAGGACACGGTCAACACAATGCTCCTGGGTCAGATAGGACAGGGTCAACACAATGCTCCTGGGTCAGATAGGACAGGGTCAACACAATGCTCCTGGGTCAGATAGGACACGGTCAACACAATGCTCCTGGGTCAGATAGGACACGGTCAACACAATGCTCCTGGGTCAGATAGGACACGGTCAACACAATGCTCCTGGGTCAGATAGGACAGGGTCAACACAATGCTCCTGGGTCAGATAGGACAGGGTCAACACAATGCTCCTGGGTCAGATAGGACACGGTCAACACAATGCTCCTGGGTCAGATAGGACACGGTCAACACAATGCTCCTGGGTCAGATAGGACACGGTCAACACAATGCTCCTGGGTCAGATAGGACACGGTCAACACAATGCTCCTGGGTCAGATAGGACACGGTCAACACAATGCTCCTGGGTCAGATAGGACAGGGTCAACACAATGCTCCTGGGTCAGATAGGACACGGTCAACACAATGCTCCTGGGTCAGATAGGACACGGTCAACACAATGCTCCTGGGTCAGATAGGACAGGGTCAACACAATGCTCCTGGGGAAAGAGAGGGCAGGGTCAACACAATGCTCCTGGGTCAGATAGGACACGGTCAACACAATGCTCCTGGGTCAGATAGGACACGGTCAACACAATGCTCCTGGGTCAGATAGGACACGGTCAACACAATGCTCCTGGGTCAGATAGGACACGGTCAACACAATGCTCCTGGGTCAGATAGGACAGGGTCAACACAATGCTCCTAGGGAAAGAGAGGGCAGGGTCAACACCACGGCTCTGTGAGGAAAGAAGGAATCGCCAGAGGGCAAAATAGAAAAATACAGAATACATAATAATAAGTAAATACAATAATAAGTAAATACAATAAAATGTACTTTATTAATACCAGATGGTAAATGAGGGTGTCACAGCAGAAAATTTATGTTAAAATCTGAGTAAAACAATACAAACAAGTTAGATATGCACATTGAGTGAATAAATACTTGACTTAAAATAAAATAAAAATAATAACCGTATCTATCTTTGATTAAAAACATGCATGAAACTATGTTTTAAAGTTAGGCGGAACCAGACACCCAGATTTGTAAGCCTTGTTTTCCAGAGTTCCTCGTCTGATTAAAAGCTTTCAGGCCTCAGGTCACGTAACCCAAGCTGTGTCCTCTTCCCTGGTGTTAAAACTTCAGGTGACCTACCAAATACCTCTTCCCTGGTGTTAAAACTTCAGGTGACCTACCAAATACCTCTTCCCTGGTGTTAAAACTTCAGGTGACCTACCAAATACCTCTTCCCTGGTGTTAAAACTTCAGGTGACCTACCAAATACCTCTTCCCTGGTGTTAAAACTTCAGGTGACCTACCAAATACCTCTTCCCTGGTGTTAAAACTCTATCCCGCCATGTCACCACTGCACACCCCTGAGCCTGACACAATGTGGACATTATCTGAGAACCCTACACACACACAGGAGATCACATCTCCATGAGCCCACAACAGACCCAGACCCCCAGAGCAGCCTGCTTCTCAGCTGGCAGACAGCAGTAGGCAGCAGGCGCCTCTCCTGCTCCGACGGACGGACTAACAAGGAGAGCCTCCATTAG
>JAXIVH010000016.1:8662246-8667246 GCA_036785325.1 Urophycis tenuis | reverse complement strand
CGCTATAAAGCTCTTATTTACTACGGCCCGGCAACAACATAGAGTCCCCCGGGGGTGATGGAGCAGGGCTCTGAGGGGGCTGTTCCCCCCCAGCTCAACCTGCACCAGAAACAAGCCTCCAGTCAGAGGAGGGGCCAGGGGGAGTCCCAGCCTAAGTGTCTATGAGCAAGATTCCCTAACCCAGGGATATTAAAATGGCCGACCCCTGGGATGCTATCATATATGTAAATATACATGATGCCAATGAAATGAGTCTGGTCACTTGACGACACATCCCAGTCTTATTTCTCCTCCTGACCTGGTGAAACCCCACTGAGCCTCCATCACTACCTCACTGCCACCCTCTACAAGAATGTCCGAGGACTGAAGAGTGAAGGACATGGTTCTCCCTCCCAGAGCACCCAGGGCTGTCTGAGCAGGAGCTAGCCAGCCCGACCCGACGCATGGCAAAACACACACCCGGGTGAGCCCAGGAAACCACCCCTTCCTGTGGAGGGAAGCCATTTTACTGTGTTCCACTGGGAGATAATTGGCCATGCGTGGAAATGAAAGGGTATCCTCAGCGTTGTAATTACTAGACACACAGCAGGACCCAGTGCACTTGGGGGGAGGGGGGGCAGGCAGGTATTAACATCCGAAGGGCGGGAACAGGAAGCCTGGTGAGAGAGGGATGTGTTGAAACAGAGAGAATAGAGGAGGGGAGGGAGGGAGGGAGGGAGGGGGGTTGAGGTTTAGGAAGACATGTCTGTGGTCTGGAAGCTGGGTGGTGATTCTATCTTTTCATTCAGTTACCAGTGCCAGCAAAACATCTGCTCTCTCTCTCTCTCTCTATATCTGTCACCTCCATCTCTTTCCCCTCTCTCTCTCTCTACCCCCCCCCCCCCACCCTCTCTCCACCAGAGTCAGAACTTAAAGCAAACATCTGCAGCTACATGTAGAGCATTACACCTCAAGAGTGAAATGAATAAACACACACGTTCACAGGCATGTCAACACAACACAAGGACTTCTGGGTAACCGTGGAACCCAGCTGTCAGAAGAGTCTTTCATCGTTCACCACCCCAGGGAATGCAGACAATAAAACAGAGCTGACTAGAGAAGATCCAACAGCACACACCTGAAGAGTTCAAAGAAACCAGAACCAAGTCTGGCCGTAGAAGTGTGTCTTTGTGTTGTGTACGAAATAATATACCAGTTATAAATAATATCTAAAATCTGTCTCTTCCTCACCTCATCTCACCAACGCTGACCTGTGGCCACGCAAGCTACTTTACAATTACTCATTCATACACCCATTCATTCTCCCACCCACAAACCCATTCACACACCCATTCATTCATCCATTCACAATCCCATGCATACACCCATTCATTATCATTATATAAATATACATACACTGTACATACCATATACTATGTCACTATCTATACTATACATCTGAACATGACTGCAGTCAGACAGTACTGACAACTGTCAGCTGGAGAACATGACCTGGTCAGACATCTTTGTCACTTTGTAAACATAGTTGAGCAACACAGAAGCAATGGAGGTATGAGGAGGACAGTGTCTTCAGGGAGGGCGGCCGGGAGTGTCTCTGGAACTGGAGGTGGCCTCGGGGACCACAGATGAAATCAGCCTTTTAATGGGAGCATCTTAACAAGATGGAGGCGAGAAGGAGAGTAACGAGGGTGGGGTGGGCAGCAGCCTGTCCAGACCCGCATCCCTCGTCCTGCAGGGCAGATTACTTTACCGGTCTCTGACCTTGGCTGCACACGCTGTAACATGACACCCGCTCTATTCCTGGAGTGGTCTTACTGTAAACCAGCCGTCATTTAATCAGGACCTGAAGTAGTTAATACGGTGGCTGTTTTATCAGTCCTGAGACTTCAGCAGGAACCTTCTGGTCCTTTGGTCCTGTCGTTCTGCATGGATCATGACGGCTTCTATAAAACTAAACTGGTTCAGAACTGGCTCATCACTAAATAAAACCAAACAATGTGTAAAACTTGATTTCACTTGTGTCAGAAACAGGATAATTGTACCAAGTCGTATAATTTGCAACGCCTTTCAGAAATTGCCCCCCATATACAGTATACGTGACAACCCCTATGTGTTTCGGACTCATGGGAAACAGGAAACTTTAAAAGCAGTCTTCTCCAAAGTTTCCTGAGGTGCAGGCCTCATGGTCATGCACGTGCACGTGAGCTTGCATGTGCATGTGCTCACGTGCACGTGAGCTTGCATGTGCATGTGCTCACGTGCACGTGCGTGCCAGCAGTGGGTACACAATGGGCTCCTGTCCCGCGTCCTGCGCAATGCCAGGCCGCTGGGCCACGCCCGGCTCGCCCACCACCCGGTCTGGATGGAGAACACACAGGCCTGCTTTCTGAAGAGGAACTCCTCCATAGCATCCTGTCAACTGCTGAAGCTCTTAGACACAAACCCTCTGCAAAAAAGGCCCTGGATCTCCAACAACAATCCACCACTCCACCTCACACACCTTCAAAATAAAAGCTACTTACCTATACCTTCACAATGACAATAATAGGTACATCTATTTACCTGTACCTTCACAATGACAATAATAGGTACATCTATTTACCTTCACAATTACGCCTATTGACCTGATAAAACATATCTGACCTTCATATATTGCATGCATTCCTGCGCCCCGGCCTGAGCATCTCCACAGAGGCCCTCAGGAGCTCCACAGTACAGAGGCCCTCAGCATCTCCACAGAGGCCCTCAGCATCTCCACAGAGGCCCTCAGCATCTCCACAGTACAGAGGCCCTCAGCATCTCCACAGTACAGAGGCCCTCAGGAGCTCCACAGTACAGAGGCCCTCAGCATCTCCACAGTACAGAGGCCCTCAGGAGCTCCACAGTACAGAGGCCCTCAGCATCTCCACAGTACAGAGGCCCTCAGGAGCTCCACAGTACAGAGGCCCTCAGCATCTCCACAGTACAGAGGCCCTCAGGAGCTCCACAGTACAGAGGCCCTCAGCATCTCCACAGTACAGAGGCCCTCAGGAGCTCCACAGTACAGAGGCCCTCAGGAGCTCCACAGTACAGAGGCCCTCAGCATCTCCACAGTACAGAGGCCCTCAGGAGCTCCACAGTACAGAGGCCCTCAGCATCTCCACAGTACAGAGGCCCTCAGCATCTCCACTGTACAGAGGCCCTCAGGAGCTCCACAGTACAGAGGCCCTCAGCATCTCCACAGTACAGAGGCCCTCAGCATCTCCACAGTACAGAGGCCCTCAGGAGCTCCACAGTACAGAGGCCCTCAGCAGCTCCACAGTACAGAGGTCTGGGACCCAGCTGCACCTGGTTTAGCTCACTTCTAAAAGAGCACGCCAGATAAGGACCCTTTGAGCTGAACCCTGGCAGGCGGGGTCTGGCCTCATTTGCAGGCCAGCGCTGCCGCTCTACAACATGGAGTTCTACAACCCAAACCCAACAGCACGCACACTCATATTAGTACAGTGGTACACCTCTGGTCTCACATCCTCCATGAGAGAACAGCTGATCTGGGGCTTTCCCACATCTCAGACTCCCTCTCTCTCTTTGTTGTGTCTCTGGTTCTCCCCCCCCCCGCCCTCTCTCCCCCTGCGTGTTCAATCTAAACCCTATTCTTTTCCTCTTTTTGTGTGGCTCCCTCCCTCCCTTCTCCCCCAGTCCCCCCCTCCCCTCCATGCCTGGCTGCAAGGTGTGGCTCCCTCCCTCCCTTCTCCCCCAGCCCCCCCCTCCCCTCCATGCCTGGCTGCAAGGTGAGGATCACAAAGGGAACACCTGGCAGACAGGGATGTGCCCTCCCTCCCCTCATCCCTCCCTCCCTCCCTCCCTCCCCAGTCACTAGAATGACAAACATGGTTTCAGCAGCAGGGGGGAGGAGGGGGAGGAGGGGGAGAAGGGGCACACCCCTCTCCCCCCACCAGCTCCTCTTTCACACGACAGGAAGTTCCATTCAGACCAGGAGCTGCATGTACATGTTCCCTCTCTCACACCCTCCCTCTTTGCCTCCCCCCCCCCCCCCCCCCGCTGCCTCTCTCAATACCTCCCTATGCCTCTCCCCCTCCCGCTATCTCTCCCCACCTCGCTCTCCCCACCTCGCTCTCCCCACCTCGCTCTCCCCCTCTGCTTCTCTCTAGCCCTCCCTCCCTGCGTGTGTGTGTGCGTGCATGCATGCATGCACGTGTGTGTGTGTGTGTGTGTGTGTGTGTGTGTGTGTGTGTTCAGAACTGAGTGACAAAATGGAAGACAGTAAATAATAAAGAGAGAGAGCAGAGAACGAAAGAGGCTCATGTTTCAGGTATCCTTCACACCTGGACCCACATGTTGAACCAAACAAGTACCAACATCATGTTTATAGACATTTTCACTTCATACTCCAGAAGCTCTCTCCTCGACACACAGCCTCCCAGACAGGACCACCTGACCATACAGAACGACTCCATTTAGAGTCATTAGCACATGGTTGTGTATTCAGAATGCAGTCCATCCCTGATCTGAGACAGGCCTGTCTTGGTCCAGCATGTGGTTCAGCATGGTAGGACAGCGGCCACACTGCCACACATCAGGCTAGAATACTGCTATGTCCCTGGTTTATGACAACCCCACACTCTGACACTGTACTAGTTTCCACAGAGTATCTGTAGTATCTGCAGGGTATCTGTGTAGTATCTGTGTAGTATCTGTCTAGTATCTATGTAGTATCTGAAGAGTATCTGTAGTATCTGCAGGGTATCTGTGTAGTATCTGTGTATAATCTGTGTAGTATCTGTGTAGAATTTGTGTAGTATCTGTCTAGTATCTGTGTAGTATCTGAAGAGTATCTGTAGTATCTGCAGGGTATCTGTGTAGTATCTGTGTAGAATCTGTGTAGAATCTGTGTAGTATCTGCAGAGTATATGTGTAGTATATGCAGAGTATCAGTGTAGCAGCTGTATAGTATAAGTGTAGTATCTGCAGAGTATCTGTGCAGTATCTGTAGAGTATCT
>JAXIVH010000016.1:8647246-8659746 GCA_036785325.1 Urophycis tenuis | reverse complement strand
GCTGTAACTCCACCTCCCTACAGACGCTGTAACTCCACCTCCCTACAGACGCTGTGTAACTCCACCTCCCTACAGACGCTGTGTAACTCCACCTCCCTACAGACGCTGTGTAACTCCACCTCCCTACAGACGCTGTTAGTCCACCTCCCTACAGACGCTGTGTAACTCCACCTCCCTACAGACGCTGTAACTCCACCTCCCTACAGACGCTGTAACTCCACCTCCCTACAGACGCTGTAACTCCACCCCCCTACAGACGCTGTGTAACTCCACCTCCCTACAGACGCTGTGTAACTCCACCTCCCTACAGACGCTGTAACTCCACCTCCCTACAGACGCTGTAACTCCACCTCCCTACAGACGCTGTGTAACTCCACCTCCCTACAGACGCTGTGTAACTCCACCTCCCTACAGACGCTGTGTAACTCCACCTCCCTACAGACGCTGTTAGTCCACCTCCCTACAGACGCTGTGTAACTCCACCTCCCTACAGACGCTGTAACTCCACCTCCCTACAGACGCTGTAACTCCACCTCCCTACAGACGCTTTGTAACTCCACCTCCCTACAGACGCTGTAACTCCCTACGCTGTGTGATCTGTTCATGCACTACTTGTGATATTCCTTTGGGATGTTGCTGTACATTCTGTGTGATTTCCTGTGCGTAGGATGTGATTTCCTGGCGTGAGTGCGCTCTGTGCTCACAGCTGTGTTGGTTTGAATCCCCTCGGAGACATTCCTGCTCCACAGAGACGCTCTGCAGCGCAATAATGACAGGAGGGACAACAAAGACTCTGCTTCCTCTCACCAGGTGAGGTCAGGCCCTCAGGTAAACACGCCCCCGCTCAGCACAACAGAGAGCGGGAGAGAGGGAGAGGGAGATGGAGAAAGGGAGAGGGAGAGAGAGAGGGAGAGAGCGGGAGAGCGAGGGGGGAGAAGAGAAGATCTTTTATTGGAGGGAGGAAGCATCGCTTCTTCACACATGAATACAGCCACCACTACGCTAACACGCTAACACCAGCACGCAGCCCTGAGCGTCACCGCAATACTAACATGCTAACACCAGCACGTGGCCCTGAGCTTTACTGCAATGCTAACACGCTAACACCAGCACGTGGCCCTGAGCTCCACTGCAATGCCAAAACGCTAAAACCAGCACGCGGCCCTGAGCTCCACCGCAATGCTAACGCGGCAACACCAGCATGCAGCCCTGAGCTCCACCGCAATGCTAACACGCTAACACCAGCACGCGGCCCTGAGCGCCGCCGCTATGCTAACACCAGCACGCTGCCCTGAGTGCCGCCGCTAGGCTAACACCAGCATGCGGCCCTGTGCTCCACCTCTACGCTAACACCAGCATGCGGCCCTGTGCTCCCCGCTATGCTAACACGCTAACACCAGCATGCGGTCCTGTGTTCCGCTACCTGTGTTCCGACACTAACACGCTAAGGCCAGCATGTGGCCCTGTTCTCTGCCACTATGCTAACACCAGCACGCGGCCCTGTGCTCCGCCGCTATGCTAACACCAGCATGCGGCCCTGTGCTCTACCGCTATGCTAACACGCTAACACCAGCATGCGACTCTGTGCTCCACCGCTATGCTAACACCAGCATGCGGCCCTATGCTCTGCCGCTACGCTAACATACTAATACTAGCATGCAGCCCTGTGCTATGGTAACACCAGCATGCGGCTCTATGCTCCGGCCAGCGCCTTTGTCAGGGACAGGATGTTGTTGTAAGGTGATGCCCCTCACCCCCTCCCCCATTCACTCCCCTCCTCCCCTCACCCATTCAGAAGAAATGTAAGCTATCACTGTGCCACATCAGCATAGAGAGGGTGAGGGGGTTGGGGGGAGGGGGGGAAGCGAGAGGGAGAGGGAGGAGAAGGAGGAGGGATGTTCATGTATGTGTGTATGAATGTTGTTTGTATGTGTGCATGAATGAGTGCATGTGGTGTGTCTATGTGAACGAGTGTGTGTGTGTGTGTGTGCATGCGAGAGTATGTGTGTGTCTCTGTGCATTTGTGTGTGTGCAGCCGGAACACAGTGACAGTTTTACTGCCCTGTAGAGTATTTATAACCTACAACCCTTCCAGGCCAACTGGCCCAGCATCTCACAGAGCTCGAGGCCCCTAGCACACAGGGGCCCCTTAGACCATGTGCTGCAACAATATGTGGCCCCTATACTATGGGGCCCCTACATCATGAGGCCCATACACCATGGGGCCCCTACACCATGGGCCCCTACACGATGAGGCCCCTATACTATGGGGCCCCTACACCATGAGGCCCCTACACCTTGGGGCCCCTACACCATGGGCCCCTACACCATGGGGCCCCTACACCTTGGGGCCCCTACACCATGGGCCCCTACACGATGAGGCCCCTATACTATGGGGCCCCTACACCATGAGGCCCCTACACCATGGGCCCCTACACTATGGGCCCCTACACCATGAGGCCCCTAAGCCATGGGCCCCTACACCATGAGGCCCCTACACCATGGGGCCCCTTCACCATGAGCCCCCTACACCACGAGGTGCCTACACCATGAGGCCCCTACACCACGAGGCCCCTACACCATGGGTCCCGTACACCATGAGAGCCCTACACCATGAGGCCCCTACACCATGGGGCCCCTACACCACGAGGCCCCTACACCATGGGTCCCATACACCATGAGAGCCCTACACCATGAGGCCCCTACACCATGAGGCCCATACACCATGGGGCCCCTACACCATGAGGCCCCTACACCACGAGGCCCCTACACCATGGGGCCCCTACACCATGGGTCCCTACACCACGAGGCCCCTATACTATGGGGCACCTATACTATTGGGCCCCTACACCATGAGGCTCCTACACTATGGGGCCCCTCCACATTTACATTACGTTTACATTTACATTTAGGGCATTTAGCAGATGCTTTTTTCCAAAGCGACTTACAAAGAGTACATTTGTCATAAGAAGGTGAAACATTTCATTGCTGCTAATACAGTAAGAAAGTCACCAGGACAAGTTTCAAGCATTTCAAGTTACAAAGAGTGATCAAAGTGCCAAGATGTACAACAAATAAGAGCATGAGGGTAAGGTTATGCAGGGTTCAGGTGAACTCTGAACAAATGGGTCTTGAGTCTCTTCTGGAAGATGGGGAGTGACTCTGCAGTCCTGACATCAGCAGGGAGCTCGTTCCACCACTGCGGTGCCAGAAAACAGAGAAGAAGTGTGATTTCGCCATCCGACCTTTTCCCCCTTTTAGTGATGGAGGTACGTCGACCAGCTGAGGTGGTTGAGCAGAGTGCTCGAGCAGGGGCGTGGTGTTTCACTAATGTTTGGAGGTAGGTAGGGGCAGTTCCATTAACGGCTTGGTAGGCCAGTAGCATCGTTTTGAGCTTGATGCGAGCCACTACAGGGAGCCAGTCGAGGTCTTGGAAGAGGGGGGTCAGATGGGATACACCATGAGGCCCCTACACCTTGGGGCCCCTAGACCATGGGCCCCTACAAGATAAGGCTCCTACGCCATGAGGCTCCTAAGCCATGAGCCCCCTACACCATGAGGCCCCTACACCACGGGGCCCCTACACCACGAGGCCCCTACGCCATGGGCCCCTACACCATGAGGCCCCTACACCATGGGCCCCTACGCCATGAGGCCCCTACACCATGGGCCCCTACGCCATGGGCCCCTACACCATGAGGCCCCTACACCATGGGGCCCCTACACCCCGAGGCCCCTACGCCATGGGCCCCTACACCATGAGGCCCCTACACCATGAGGCCCCTACACCATGAGGCCCCTACACCATGGGCCCCTACGCCATGGGGCCCCTACGCCATGGGCCCCTACACCATGGGGCCCCTACGCCATGGGTCCCCTACACCATGAGGCCCCTACACCATGAGGCCCCTACACCATGGGCCCCTACACCACGAGGCCCCTACACCATGGGCCCCTACGCCATGAGGCCCCTACACCATGAGGCCCCTACACCATGGGCCCCTACACCATGAGGCCCCTACACCCCCCCCCCCCCCCCCCATAGCTCAGGGGCCCCTACCACACAGGAAACCACACATGTTGTAATGTAACTCTACATACAGAACTCAATATTCTGTCAATCTCCCATTTAGGGCACTCAAGCCTGTGTGTGTGTTTGTGTGTGTGTGTGTGTGTGTGTGTGTGTGTGTGTGTGTGTGTGTGTGTGTGTGTGTGTGTGTGTGTGTGTGTGTGTGTGTGTGTGTGTTTGTGTGTTTGTGTGTGTGTGTTTGTGTGTGTGTGTGTGTGTGTGTGTACGTGCGCTGCAGTGACAGCAGGGCAGCAGACCAGTGGTTTTCTGTCATCTGGTCCTCAGTGTGTTTAACACAGAGAGGAAGAGGAGGAGGAGGCGGAGGAGGACGAAAAAGGGTATTTAAGGCTGTGGTCCAGACCCTGAATAGCTTCACTTTCACAGCTACCCATACACTCTTCTGTGGGAGACGGGCTTGGCTTGTGTGTGTGTGTGTGTGTGTGTGTGTGTGTGTGTGTGTGTGTGTGTGTGTGTGTGTGTGTGTGTGTGTGTGTGTGTCAGGACTAACCGGAATACAGATCCTCTAAAATATACGATCTCATTCACTTTTCTGGTGGACGATCCTGTTCAAGAGGCAGCTTCCAGTAATTCATGTTCCACTGCCTCTACCTCAGTCTGTATGTGAGCGCACACACCCACACACACACAGGCTCTCACACACACACACACACACACACACACACACACACACACACACACACACACACACACACACACACACACACCACCCCCCAAAGAAAATGACTTCCTTTCCTTGGTTGTTTCATTGTCGGCCCAAGGTGCTCCATCAGGAGTCACAGTGCTTCTCCAGCCCAGCGAGGACAGTAGCCATGCTACCATAGCCTTCTCACTGGGAATGTAGCGCTGCTCGGCTAGCCTCTTCAGGGGAATGTAGCGCTGCTAGGCTAGCCTCTTCAGGGGAATGTAGCGCTGCTAGGCTAGCCTCTTCAGGGGAATGTAGCGCTGCTAGGCTAGCCTCTTCAGGGGAATGTAGCGCTGCTAGGCTAGCCTCTTCAGGGGAATGTAGCGCTGCTAGGCTAGCCTCTTCAGGGGAATGTAGCGCTGCTAGGCTAGCCTCTTCAGGGGAATGTAGCGCTGCTAGGCTAGCCTCTTCGGGGGAATGTAGCGCTGCTAGGCTAGCCTCTTCGGGGGAATGTAGCGCTGCTAGGCTAGCCTCTTCAGGGGAATGTAGCGCTGCTAGGCTAGCCTCTTCGGGGGAGTGTAGCGCTGCTAGGCTAGCCTCTTCAGGGGAATGTAGCGCTGCTAGGCTAGCCTCTTCAGGGGAATGTAGCGCTGCTAGGCTAGCCTCTTCAGGGGAATGTAGCGCTGCTAGGCTATCCTCTTCAGGGGAATGTAGCGCTGCTAGGTTAGCCTCTTCAGGGGAATGTAGCGCTGCTAGGCTAGCCTCTTCAGGGGAATGTAGCGCTGCTAGGCTAGCCTCTTCAGGGGAGTGGAGCACTAACTCATCTCTGACAGCCATATGGTAGACTGCTCTGCTGGCTGTTCTGTTAGGGCTGGAGACAAGAGACCAGAGGAGAAATGTACGGACAGGACCCTCATTCTGCTATCTTAATAAGAACAACACATGCACATGCACACACACACACAACTGTGCAGCCTGATACACACATCAGCACACAGGGCTACATTTGGCGTTTGTAATGTGATCTATTACCTACGCATGTTCCCATGTGCACCTCTGGGGTAATAACAAACTGTGTCACCAAGTCTGCCTCGGTAATAACTGTAATATAAAGGGGGGGCTATGTCCTGGTTTTAAGAGGGATTTTATTGTCTTTACAAGGCCTTTGCTCACAGCATGTGATGCTGTCATAGACATCTCCATCAGGACTGCTGTTATTCAAAGAACAGAACAGAAAACAGTTTGGTGTCCAACACAGAAACGAGTTCCTGTGCTTAAAACTAAATGCGTCTTCAACAAATTGTCCGACTGATGGAGTTCAAAGGCAGGAAGTCAACGTAGGACTCTGTGGCAGAGGAGTCTGGCTGCCCTATCGTCAGAGTCAGAGCACAATAAGGATCCAGGACTCCTCTGGCAGGGGGAGGCCTGCTGCAGGGTTGTTGCTGATGCTGGGGTCGTGGAAGAGTCACATGGCCAGCCCGCGCTTCCTGAGGTGAACCATGTGGAGGCTCAGGGGCGGTACCTGTAAATCACAGCGCTATAAACGCCACCGAGCATTCCTCCAGCCCCCAGAGGGCCGCAGAGCCAGACTCTCCCCAAGACAGCGCTCGGGGAGAGTCTGTGCTGAGCGACCTGGTACGGGCTGGCCCGGGGCCATCGCAGGGGAATTCCACTAGGAGAGGCTTCTGTATGACAAAGCTCTGCTCCCCAGAGATCAATATGAGACCTTGACATGAAAGGGCCTCACACATGAAGCTCCGCCCACTGGGCGTGCTGGCGGGAGGAGCTATGTGAGCCTCTGGTTGCCTCAAAGAGACGCCATCAGGGGGGTATGGTGCAGCAGGGAGGCTCTGGCGATGCAGAGCGGCGATGCAGAGCGGCGATGCAGAGCGGCGATGCAGAGCGGCGAAGCAGAGCGGCGATGTCTCCATCCCACAGGGGACATGGTTTCCAGACCGGCGGCTGGAGCTTCCATACGCTCCGGGAAGAGGCCCTTCAGAAGGGGAAGTGAGCGCAACCAAAACCCACAGGAAATTAACTATTAAATATGTGGTTTGAGTCAATGATAAACGGGCCTAATTAAGAGAGCTATTTGCAGATCAAGATTTCCTATCCTTAGGCAGCGATGTCTGCAGCCATCCAGTGCTCACCAGCAACCACAAATCCTCCCCCCACCAAATGACAGCGTGTCTAAAGGCAGCCCAAACCCATAATGACTGCTCCCAGCGGAAAGGCAAAGTCCGTGCTGGAAGGCCTTGGCCCCATCCAGCACGGCCACATGTTACATGCTACATGTTACATGCTACATGTTACATGTTACATGTTACATGCTACATGTTACATGCTACATGTTACATGCTACATGTTACATGCTACATGTTACATGTTACATGCTACATGTTACATGCTACATGTTACATGTTACATGTTACATGCGAGTCCTGCCGTGTAAACCGCAGCACAGACACACGTGTTGTCAGGAAGGGCTGAGCTGAGCCCGGCCACACGGAGCCAGTCTTTCAGAAGGCCCAGAGAGTGGCCTTGTTGGGTTTCCTGTCACTCATCCTGCCACTCAGACCATCTGTAGGCTCCTCTGAAGGCTTCCTCTGTAGAGCTGTGGAGGGTGGGACCACACACCAGCTCACTCCTTCACACCAACCCCGCAATGATTTCTGGGACGTTCCTCAGACATTGACGTGGAATAACAACATGTGCAATGCTTTGTTGAACAGTGACACAAAAGGTATGTGGGTTCAACATTCGCTGACACAATCGAGGAGACCAAAGGTCTCCTACAACAGGCTGAGAACAATCAAGAACACGATCGAACTTGGAGCAAAATGTATCAAGTAAAAAAAGACTGGAAAAATAAGGTAAGCTGGAACTACTGTCCTACTGTACCACTGTCCTGCTGTAGGACTGTGTACTGGACTGGGGTAAAGTAAGCCATCATCATTTCTGTCACAGTGCCCTGGCACCCCATTACCCCAGCCCTGTCCTCTATTAGGTCCTTTATGAAAATGGTGCATTTATAAAACACTTCTCTAACCGAACCATGTTCCCAATCAGGTCCTCCTATCACAGGTCTGGAGGCGTGGGGGAGGGAAATGTGAGTAGAGGAGAGGTGGAGAGAGAGCGATGGGGTGGAGGAGGGGCGGTCTCTGGGCTCTGCCCCCAGAGCTTCACAGAGCCCTTAATTGGTCCTCCCCTCCCCTCTCCCCTCCCCTCCCCCTACGTGGTGTTTATTCACTAATTGGGCCACTTCCTGAGAGGCAGGCCCAACACAGAGGAATGCATGGCACCAGGCCACTCAGACAGGCTAGCGTCAGGGCAGGCCTACTGCTGCTGGGGGTGGGGGTGGTGGTAGTTAGGGTGGGGGTGGGGGTAGTGAGGGTGGGGGTGGTGGTAATGGGGGTGGTGGCCGAGAAAGAGAGAGACAGAGAGAGACAACGACAGAGAGAGACAGACAGTATCAGTCATGGGGCTGACAGACTGTCGGGCTTGGTTTCTGTCCCGGTCGACCATCTCAAGGCTCTCTCTCTCTCTCTCTCTCTCTCTGGGGTGCGTTTGATGTTCAGGCTCCTTTGAAGTGGAGCTCCGCAATGTATTGGTCTCTTCCTGAGGTGAGGAGGTGAACCCCCACAGCATTCAGGGGCAGCTAAGGGGAGCCAGATGAGCCCCACGCACACGCACGCCTGTGTGTGTGAGAATGTGATGGTGTGTGTGTGTGTGTGTGTGTGTGTGTGTGTGTGTGTGTGTGTGTGTGTGTGTGTGTAGTGTGTGTGTGTGTGTGTGTGTGTGTGAGAATGTGATGGTGTGTGTGTGTGTGTGTGTGTGTGTAGTGTGTGTGTGTGTGTGTGTGTTTGTGTGTGTGTGTGTGTGTGTGTGTGTGTGTGAGAATGTGATTGTGTGTGTGTGTGTGTGTTTGTGTGTGTGTGTGAGAATGTGATTCTGTGTGTGTGTGTGTGTGTGTGTGTGCGTGTGGCCAGCCTGCATTTAGTCATGCAATGGGGAGAAGATCCCTGGGAGTTATTAAGAGTTACGATGAAGATGATGAAGATGAATCTCAAGCCCTGCTCAGTGAAAACTTCCGCCGACTCCCAGAGATTGTTTGTTGTTGCCCATTGTGTGGTTGTCACGGCGACCAGAGGATGCATCTGGGATGCTGATGCAGCATCACTGCACCACTGGGGCAGCATCACTGCACCACTGGGGCTCTGCCAACACAACTGGATGAAGCCTCAGCTTCAGGCATGGAAATAAAAGCCACAGTAGATGGTCCCCACTATTTTCTCAAAGTGTACCTACATTCCTACAACTCGTCTTAATGGGTGAATATAGATCGTCCAGTTCTATTGCAAACTTTTTTAATTCTTACTGCGACTCAGTACTTTCTGCAGTGACGCCCTTATTTCCCATATCAGACTAATAAAGATCATCCTATCTTGTCGTATCTTGAATGTCTCCATCACTGGCAGATTTGGGTTCTGTTTCTCCACAGGAGAGCCAGTGAGGAGCAGGAGAGCCAGTGAGGAGCAGGAGAACCAGTGAGGAGCAGGAGAGCCAGTGAGTAGCAGGAGAGCCAGTGAGGAGCAGGAGAGCCAGTGAGGAGCAGGAGAACCAGTGAGGAGCAGGAGAGCCAGTGAGGAGCAGGAGAACCAGTGAGGAGCAGGAGAACCAGTGAGGAGCAGGAGAACCAGTAGGTTCAGGTAACAGACAAACCCCACTGGATGAAGGGAACGCAGCTGAAGATGGAACACTCACAATGCTATTCAGCTTCACACCGTCTCAAACTGAACTCAGCAGCTAATGACTGCTTTCTGATGTAACACACGTTTGGGATTAATAAAGACATCTTATCTTTAATAAGTCATATAAGGTTAACGACCTGTATAAAGAATGTGGGAGGAGTGGAGAGGAGAAGGGGAGATAGAGGGAGGGAGGAGAGGGAAACGAGGGGGGAGGAGGGAGAGAGGGAGGGGGGATGAGTTGAGGACCATCTGGACATGGATGACCACAGGGGGGACTAGAGTAAACAGATGAAGGGAAAAGAGGAGAAGAAGAAGAGGAGGAAGAGATGGATGAGGGAGAGTCCTGTCAGCTGTCCATCAAGCCCCAGCAGACATCTGAGAGGCTGAGCGTTCCCCCAGCTTTCTGCCCTAACAAGGCCCAGACCCACCGGCCTTGCACACCACTGGGGTCACCGGGTCATCAGGGGCTGCTGGGGTCACCAGAGGTCAGGGGATTGTCGTGTAATCAAGGCCAGAGGAGCCGTACTCGCACCTGGGAGTGCCTTTAGCTACAGCTACAGCTGGCCTTGACGCTATGTGGCCGTGTGCTACGTGTGACCGACCCGTTCCATGTGGACATCCCAGCCGACAGGAACACTCCCCAGCTCAGATTCAGGACGGGATGTGGAGGTCGGTGTGAACTTCATGGGTTTATAACTCCTCCCACAACAGACAGCTCACAACATGGACGCCCAGTCGACGGACATTTTGAAATGTTCGAAGGCTGGATTTGGAAAACTTGTGTAGAGTACATTTTTTATTGCTCCAGAGGAGCAATTTAGCAGGATTATGACTGCAACTATACTGATCAGAAGAGTATAACGATGAACGAGAGTCCTCCGTTTTTCTGAAAATACCACGAGACACCAACACATACAGTGGGAAACAATGAGCAAGAGGAGGAGGGGAGGGGGGGGGAGAGAGAGAGAGAGAGAGAGAGAGAGAGAGTAGAGAGAGAGAGAAGGAGAGAGAGAGAGAGAGAGAGTGAGAGAGAGAGAGAGAGAGAGAGAGAGAGAGAGAGAGAGAGAGAGAGGAAGAGAGAGAGAGGAGAGAGAGAGAGAGAGAGAGAGAGAGGAGAGAGAGAGAGAGAGAGAGAGAGAGAGAGAGAGAGAGGGGGAGCAGATGGGACATGGTCCAGGCCAGTGTCGCTCCACAACAGGAAGTCTACGGCTCCCTAGGCAGGGGACTTCCTGTCTCACTGCGTCATGGCAACAGTTCAGCCAGGGCATCACCCCCCCAACTAGTAGTGATGTTGTTGTCTTGAACGAGAGGCTCTGAGGCTGAATCACCTTTTAGTGGATCACGTCGATGAAAAAGTCATCAAGGTATGTCCATCAGGTATATTCACCTGAAGTCCATCCAGACCTGGTGTCTCACTCCTGAGATTCACCTGAAGTCCATCCAGACCTGGTGTCTCACTCCTGAGATTCACCTGAAGTCCATCCAGACCTGGTGTCTCAGGGCCCAGCAGAACTAGCAGGCTCAGAGCTGCCCCCTCTGGAGCACGCCCACAGTTGGGTCTCGTCTCCGCATCCTCCCTGGAAGTCCATTTCGTCCTGGCTCAGCGAGGTGTGAGTCTGCAGCGTGGCAAGGTCCCACACGGTGGGGCGTGTGCGTGTGTGTGTGCGTGTGCGTTTATGCGGTGTGTGTGTGTGTGTGCGTGGTGCGTATGTATGTGCGGTGTGTGTGTGTGTGTGTGTGTGTGCATTGTGCGTATGTATGCGGTGTGTGTTGTGTGCGTATGTATGTGCGGTGTGTGTGTGTGTGTGCGTATGTATGTGGCGGTGTGTGTGCGTGTGTGCTTGTGCGTATGTATGTGCGGTGTGTGTCGTGTGTGTATGTGCGTATGTATGTGCGCTGTGTTTCTGTGTGTGTGTGTGTGTGTGTGTGCGTGTGCGTATGTATGTGTGTGTGTGTGTGCGTGTGCGTATGTATGCGGTGCGTGTGTGTGTGTGTGCGTGTGCGTATGTATGTGCGGTGTGTGTGTGTGTGTGTGTGTGTGTGTGCGGTGTGCGTATGTATGTGTGGTGTGTATGTGTGTGTGTGTGTATGTATGTGCGGTGTGTGTGTGTGTGTTTGTGCCTATGTATGTGCGGTGTGTGTGTGTGCGTATGTATGTGCGGTGTGTGTGTGTGTGTGTGTGAGTGTGTGTGTGTGTGTGTGTGCGTGTGCGTATGTATGTGCGGTGTGTGTGTGTGTGTTGTGTGTGTGTGTGTGCTATGTATGTGCGGTGTGTGTGTGTGTGTGTGTGTGTGTGTGTGCGTATGTATGTGCGGTGTGTGTGTGTGTGTGTGTGTGTGTGTGTGTGTGTGCGTATGTATGTGCGGTGTGTGTGTGTGTGTGTGTGTGTGTGTGTGTGTGCGTATGTATGTGCGGTTGTGAGTGTGTGTTTGTGTGTGTGTGCGTATGTGCGGTGTGTGTGTGTGTGTGTGTGCGTATGTATACGCGGTGTGTGTGTGTGTGTGTGTGCGTATGTATGTGCGGTGTGAGTGTGTGTTTGTGTGTGTGTGCGTATGTATGTGCGGTGTGTGTGTGTGTGTGTGTGTGCTGGAGCCATCAACATACCAAACCCCCAAATTCCAACCAAACAACTCCAGCAGCCAATCACGGCCGCCAGGCACCGCCATACAGCTGCCCAAGCGTGCCCAGACGCCAGCTTTGTTAATAGCATTAACACAACGAGATGAAAGATAAACTCTGCTTTGAAGGGGGGGCGGCGGGGGGGAGGCACGCGGGGGAGGACGGGGGAGGCTGGGAGAATAAAAGTGCCCACATGAGAGAGAAGCTGCTGGAGTCTGCTGGGGCGATAGTGCAGTAGTAGAGGTACCACCCCGTCAGGCTCCCCGGACTGACGGCAGTGTTTCTGTCAATGTGCTTCCAATCAGGAAGACTGTAAATAAACCCTCCAGGAAATACAGCTGGATGACAGAGGAGTGTGAGTGGGTGGATGTGTGAGTGTAGATACTGTATGGAAAGTGTGTGTGTGTGTGTGTGTGTG
>JAXIVH010000016.1:8644029-8647046 GCA_036785325.1 Urophycis tenuis | reverse complement strand
AAGAGCAGTGCAGCTAGCTATCCCGATAGAGCCATCCAGTAGAACCATGCAAAACTATCCCAGTAGAGCCATGTAGAACCATCCCAGTAGAACTATCCCAGTAGAACCATGCAAAACTATTCCCCTAGAGCCATTTAGAAACATCCCAGTTAGAACTATCCCAGTAGAACCATCCCAGGTAGAACTATCCCAGTAGAACTATCCCAGTAGAACCATCCCAGTAGAACCATCCCAGTAGAACTATCCCAGTAGAAACAACACATGAGCTCCAGGCCGGTAAGGGGAGCTCCAGGCCGGTATGGGGAGCTCCAGGCCGGTATGGGGAGCTCCAGGGCCGGTATCTTGGGGAGCTCCAGGCGGTATTGGGGAGCTCCAGGGCCGGTATGGGGGAAGCCCCAGGCCGGTATGGGGGAGCCCCAGGCCGGTATGGGCGAGCTGCCAGGCCGGTATGGGGAGCTCCAGGCCGGTGAGGGGGAGCTCCAGGCCGGTAATGGTGGGAGCTCCAGGCCGGTATGGGGAGCTCCAGGCCGGTATGGGGAGCTCCAGGCCGTGTGAGTGGAGCTCCAGGCCGGGTGAGGGGGAGCTTCAGGCCGGTATGGGGAGCCCCCAGGCCGGTATGGGGGAGCTCCAGGCCGGTATGGGGAGCTCCAGGCCGGTATGGGGAGCTCCAGGCCGGTGAGTGGAGCTCCAGGCCGGGTGAGGGGAGCTTCAGGCCGGTATGGGAGCCCCAGGCCGGTATGGGGAGCTCCAGGCCGTATGGGGAAGCTCCAGGCCGGTAATGGGAGCTCCAGGCCGGTATGGGGGAGCTCCAGGCCGGTGAGGAGAGCTCAGGCCTCTCTTCCATCCTGCGGAGGGTGCCCATGGTGTCCATGTTGGCTGTGGGCTGATGAACACGCGTGTAACCTGACACTGAGACAACCCCTCAAGTTCATCCCGGGGGTTTATACACACCAACACCAACATTAAAACACACTCAGACGCACACACCACAAGCATGCCGCACACCGTAATACACAAACACGCACACTTTAACACGCACACTTTAACACACACACTATGTACACACACACATGGTCGTTAGAAACACCCTAATTCTACTTTATGTCTAACCTAATTCTACTTTATGTCATAACTGACCATATTGGACTACACATGCTCTTCTTCACACCACTGCTGCCCAGCGGCGGCTAACAGCTAGCTACGTAACAGAGTGCTGGCTTAACAGTTAGCTCCAGAGCAGAGTGGTGGCTAACAGGGGGAGCTAGCTCCGAGGGTAGGGGGCAGCAGCCAGGATGATAGCGTGCGGCTAAAGATAACACAGACAGCAGCCCAGCATCAGGCCTGCGGTCAGAGTGAGAGGTAATCCTTTCAGACGCATCCTTCACCATCGGCACTGCCGCAGACACACGCTAACCCCAGCAGAGGGAGTGAAGGACCCTGCTAGCCGCTGTTAGCATCGGTTGGCTTCATAAGCTGCCTACACGAGAGGAGGAGATCAGCTAGATGGCTCCTCTGAGGAGTGAAGAAACACTCCCCCTCAGAGCCCCCTCTCCCTGCCCACTGGTCCACACAGTGGCTGACAGTCAGGCCCAGAGAGCTACACTGGTCCCACACAGTGTGCTGACAGTCCAGGCCCAGAAGCTACACTGGTCCACACAGTGGCTGACAGTCAGGCCCAGAAGCTACTCACCGTCCCACAGGACCAGTGCCTGGGACAAAGGGGATCAGATCACAGCTTGAAGTTGAAAACCCAACAGAATCCAAACACCAATGCCTTCATTCTCTGGCCGAACATTTCATGACGTTTCTTGACGTCATCAGTGCTGACCTCCTGTCTGCCAGCTGTGCGCTTGAACGTCCAGAGAACAGCTGGACGGCCACCCTGGGCCGCCTGCTCAGAGCTCTTGATCTCCTTGTTCAGTCGGTGGCCCCACACAAGCCACACCGACTCTGATTCTTATCAAGCTGTGAGCCGTAGAGGATTATCCTGTAGACGACTTAATGATGCTGTGCTTTAACTGATCAGTGCACCTGATTCTGACTGATAGCATGGTTAGCATACCTAAGCATGCTGGAGTGTTTACCGAAGAGGCCGGCTAATTAGCATCTTGGCGGAATTAGACGGTGATTACAATTAGCAAAGCCCCGGTTAGCTAAACACTGTCAGATGTGGCTGGAGGCTAGCGGCTTGGACATGATGTCTGAATACTGATCCACGCTGCTGACTCTGTGACTCCATCCATCTCTCTGTCTACTGCTGTGTCTCATCAGTCACTGCTGCTCAGAGCTCTAGACAGAAACAACAGACAGAATAAAGGGGAAGGGACCAGAGGGGGGTAGACCGATGAGGGAGGTAGAGAGAGTGAAGACAGACAGAGAGCACCCAGCAAGGGTGACTGGGCTAGCTGCGTGGCGGCACAGTGCTGCAGAGGGTAATTGGTCTGAGGGAGAGGAAGTGTTGGTACACTGAAGATAGAAGCCATGTTTCTTGGCCAGACCTCTGATTAGAATGAGGAAAGGCACCATTGAGTTCTTTCAGACAAGCGCTGCCTGCCATTATCCACGGTGACCGTGGCTGGGAACACAGTCTGGCAGGGAGGACGGCCAGAGAGGGTCCTGGGCTCAGGCCACCTCATGTGCATAGCTCTTAATCACAGCTACGGTCCACAGGATTCACAGGCTTTACAGGCCCGCGGTACACAACAACCCCTCGCCTGGAGCAGGGGAACATTACTTTCCACTGGATTTCTGTCGAGGGGAATGAACAAGAAAAAGAAGGAACCTTTTGGTGGCCATTTTAGAAGTATCTCATCTCGCCCATGCAGATGGCGGTGTGTGTGGGTGTGTGTGTGTGTGTGTGTGTGTGGTGTGTGTGTGTGGTGCGTGTGTGTTTGTGTGTGGGGTGCGTGTTTGTGTGTGGGGTGCGTGTTTGTGTGTGTGTGTGTGCGTGTTTGTGTGCATGTGTGTATGTGTATGTGTGTGTGGTACGTGTGCGTGTTTGTAGGTGCTGAATATTC
>JAXIVH010000016.1:8619029-8636529 GCA_036785325.1 Urophycis tenuis | reverse complement strand
ACACACCAGGTCCAGTGGAGGGTGTCTGGGAGCGGACTCTTGACTCTGAGAGGTCGGACTGACGAGTCCCCGTCGGCTGCAGGACTGGTTGGGTGTGGGGGGGGGGGGGGGGTCTGTGTTCTCCTGAGGGGGTTTCAGTGTCGTTAAAGTTAGTCAGACACCTACCTCCCTCGCTCGACGGCCAGAGCGTCGATCTCATCGAAGAACACAATGGAGGGGGAGACGGACCGGGCCTTCCTGAACACCTGCACAGGACAGCAGGACTTAAACACACTGAGGACCACCAAGCACCAACCACCTAGCACGACAAGACAGTACAGCACAACAGCACACACTGGCTCTGGGCAGGAGGAAACAGAACTCAGTACGCATGCATCTACAGCACACCAGCTGCTTAGTGAACATCTTACTGTACGACATGCACAGGAGATCTGGGTTCCTTGCAGACGTGCATATTTCTGAGTGCAGGGGTGTGTTTGTAGAGGGTGTGACATGTGATGCTGCAAACAGGACTCACTTCTCGCAGGGCTCTCTCAGACTCTCCAACATACTTGCTCAACAATTCTGGACCCTAAAAAAGAAATGAATCACAATCAGAAGTGAGTTCTCAAAGACAAGGACTTTGTGATGAAGCCCTCAATCATCTCCGGCCCGGATCGTGTTCTGAGATGAGCGAGGTGCTGCAGGGGTGTTTCCACAGCAGCTCCTTTTAGGAAAGGAATGTTGGCACACAGCCGCTAGTGATGTCACAAATCCCCGGCCTGCGTGTGGTCAGCACCGCTCCACACCACGGCTGGAACAAACAGCTGGGGAACAAGGGCCAGGCCGGCCCACAAGGCCCATGGAGGTCATCGGCCACCTCCAGGAAGTAATGTGATGTGAAAACACTGTCCCTCATCACAAAGAGACAGTGACAACCAGGGGCCTCATTTATCAACCGTGCGTAGAAAAGGTTCTAATTTCGTTCGTACACATGAAATTTAGAATGTGTTTAAGTACCAAAAAATCTGTATTCATCAAACGTGCGGACACCGGTCGTAAGTGTGGACACCAGTAAGTACTCTGTGATGATAAATCCCACGTGTACTCAACTAGCATGCTTGTGCACGGTTAGAGTAATTTGCATTCAGAAACGCCTCCAATTGACCATATATGGTAGCGGCAATCCCTTTAATAATACGTCAATGCCAGCCATCAATAGCTCCTGCTTGGAGCTGCTTACCCACAGAGCTGTTCTGCAGGATGAACGAATCCAGGGATGGCGTGGAATTTACGGGAACTGAATGTAAAGTGGGGCTAGAGAAATGATTGCATCCAACACTGCTGGCATGATTCTACTCAGTGTCGCTATGAATGTCGCATATGTCTCCAATCTCAAGTTGAAATGTCCCGGTGGCCAAAAACCCCAGTGTGGACAGGAGCTGGATGTGCACTGGGATGGCTTTGGTTCGTTTGGTCTCTCGCTCCAATATAGTATTTGTAAATCCCGGCATAAATCCAAAAGTATATTTTTTGGGAATCAGCACCTGCTGAGAAGCCACTCTGTGCTCTGACTGAGCAAATCCACACGCTCTTTGAAGACGCGCTCCCTGTGGAGCGCATGGTTCTCTAAATTTTCCAAAAGTGCAAGATGCGCCGTCGTCCTTATTTCAAGTTGTCTTTTTTAGGTTGTCCTGTCCCAGCTGTCTTTTATAGCTTGTCATACCAATTTTTCAAAAATGTCTGCTAACTTACTAAATGAGAATTGTTATTAAATAGAGGATACAGGGGACATGTGTGACGTTTGTGATTGCTGCGACTCTAAACAGGTTCTATTAGTAGTTTCACTATTCTACCACTAGGTTTTGTGTGTACGCATGGTCAGAGTTGTGCTTCAATTTACGCACGTTCCTACGCACAAGTACAAGTTGATAAATTCCATACTTTGCGTGGGAATGTTCGTACGCACTCAGTACGCACGGTTGATAAATGAGGCCCCAGGAGGCTAGCTTCTTTTAGTCTTTCAGCAGACACATCTAAAGAGACAGCACATTCAGACAGGTCATTAAGGAGCAGGTAGGGGTTAGACAGTACAGAGAGAGGTCATTAAGGAGCAGGTAGGGGTTAGACAGTACAGAGACAGGTCATTAAGGAGCAGGTAGGGGTTAGACAGTACAAAGACAGGTCATTAAGGAGCAGATAGGTGTTAGACAGCACATTCAGACATGTCATTAAGGAGCAGGTAGGGTTAGAAAGTACATTCAGACATGTTATTAAGGAGCAGGTAGGGGTTAGACAGTAAAGACACATCATTAAGGAGCAGGTAGGGGTTAGACAGCACATTCAGACAGGTCATTAAGGAGCAGGTAGGGTTAGACAGTACAGAGACAGGTCATTAAGGAGCAGATAGGTGTTAGACAGTACAGAGACAGGTCATTAAGGAGCAGATAGGTGTTAGACCGCACATTCAGACATGTCATTAAGGAGCAGGTAGGGTTAGACAGTACATGCAGACATGTCATTGAGGAGCAGGTAGGGGTTAGACAGTACAGAGATAGGTCATTAAGGAGCAGGTAGGGGTTAGACAGTACAGAGACAGGTCATTAAGGAGCAGGTAGGGGTTAGACAGTACAGAGACAGGTCATTAAGGAGCAGGTAGGGGTTAGACAGTACAGAGACAGGTCATTACGGAGCAGGTAGGGGTTAGACAGTACAGAGACAGGTCATTAAGGAGCAGGTAGGGCTTAGACGTGCGGGTCAAACGTAGGGGTCGAACGTGCGCGTGCGCGAAAGCTGCATGCTGCCGGTTACTCTACTCCAGCCTTGAGTTTGCTTTTTTTTTACTTTTAACTTTATTTTTCTTTTTCTTTTCTTATTTCTTTTTTCTCTGAGGTAATGGGAAGCCCTACACTCTCAAACAATGCTGTTTGAGGGAATTTTGTTGTGCTACTCATGTATTATTTTCATTCTCAATGCCGCCTACACCGGGACACGCTGCCTTTGTTTACACCAGAGAACAGCTGATCGCACTAATGCCGGCCGGCATGGTGGCCAGACCAGCGGATTTACCATCCGATCTCTGGAGGAAAACTCACCGGGGATGCAGAGGAGGGAAACGACGTCGGGGGAGAAGGAACGTACACATGGAAAGGAGGAAATTCAAGCTGTGTCTCCCCTCTATTGTTATGGGGAATGTTCAATCCCTTTATAACAAATTGGACGAACTAACGGCGCTAAAGCGGAGCCACGCAGTTTACCGGGAATGTAGTTTAATGTGTTTCACTGAGACATGGCTGCACATGGATATTACGGACCTGATTGTATCTGTCGATGGCTTCCACACAGTCCGGGCGAATCGGGACTGTACCAAGAGTGGTAAGCGGAAGGGGGGAGGGCTCGCCGTTCTAGTTAATATCAGGTGGTGTAATCCCGGTCACATCTGTATTAAGGAACAGATCTGTAGCCCAGATGCCGAAGTGTTGGCCGTTGGTCTACGTCCATACCACCTCCCTAGGGAGATCCCGCATGTCATCATCATCATGGTGTACATCCCTCCCACTGCTAACCCATCAGCTGCCTGCGGTACAATATACACCACCGTCTCTAAACTGCAGACCAAACACCCCAGTGCCCTCATCATCATGTCGGGAGACTTTAACCACGTCACCATGGATAGAGTTCTACCGACTTTTAAGCAGTATGTGAGCTGTCCTACCAGAGGGGTGAGGACCCTGGACCTGGTGTATGCCAACATTAAGGAGGCATACATCTCATCTTCTCTCCCCCCTCTGGGCAGGTCGGATCACAACCTGGTTCACCTCAAACCCTGCTATGTGCCTCTGGTGAAGAGAAAGCCTGTGACCACAAGGAATGTGAGGAAGTGGTCAGAGGAATCTTACGAGGCACTGCAGTACTGCTTTGAGGTGACTGACTGGCCTGCACTCTGTGAGCCTCACGGGGAGGACATTGATGGGCTCACGGAGTGCATCACAGACTATATCAACTTCTGTGTCGACTGCTATGTCCCTGCGTCGACAGTCACATGTTACGCAAATAACATCAAGGCCATCCTGAACGATAAGAAAAGGGCGTTCAGAGGGGGCAACCAGGCTGAGCTGAGGAGAGTACAGGGGGTGCTCAAGGTCAGAATTAAGGAGGAAAAAGATAGATACAGGAGGAAGCTAGAGAAGAAGCTCCAGCAAAACAACACAAGGGATGTGTGGAGTGGTATGAGAACCATCACAGGCTTCCAGAAGACTGGTAGTATGGGGCTGGAGGGTGGGGTGGCTCGGGCCAATAAATTTAACCTTTTCTTCAATAGGTTTGATACTGCGGCCCCTGCCCCTCCCCCACATGACCCTGCCGCTGCTGTTGCTGCATCATCTACCTGCTGAACAAAGTCTACTCGCATCTGGACAGGCCGGCGAGCACTGTGAGAGTCATGTTCTTTGACTTCTCCAGTGCTTTCAACACCTTATGACCGGGTCTCCTAGGTGAGAAGATGGCGGCGATGCAGGTTGATGCCCCCTTGGTGTCCTGGATTGTTGACTACCTGATGGGCAGACCACAGTTTGTACGTCTACAGAATTGTGTTTCTGACAGGGTGGTTAGCAACACTGGGGCCCCACAGGGGACGGTCCTTTCTCCCTTCCTCTTCACCCTCTACACCTCAGACTTCAGCTATTGCACTGAGTCCTGCCACCTTCAGAAGTTTTCTGATGACTCCGCAATAGTTGGCTGTATTGAGGGGGGTGATGAGGGTGAGTATAGGACTGTTGTGGGCAACTTTGTCTCTTGGTGTGAGCTGAAGCATCTACAGCTCAATGCTACAAAGACAAAGGAGCTCATTGTGGACCTAAGGAGGGTCAAAACACCGGTGGGCCCTGTGTTCATCCAGAGGGTTCCTGTTGACATTGTTGATGAGTACAAGTACCTAGGGGTGTACTTCAACAGCAAGTTGGACTGGACCAGGAACACAGAGGCTGGCTACAAGAAGGGCCAAAGCCGACAATTTTTTTTGAGGAGGCTAAGGTCCTTGAACATCTGCAAGACAATGCTGAGGATGTTCTATGAGTCTGTGGTTGCCAGTGCGATCTTCTTCGCTGTCACATGCTGGGGCAGTGGGTTGAGGGTTGCGGACACTAACAGACTTAATAGACTCATCAAGAGGGCTGGTGATGTTGTGGGTGAGGAATTGGACACTCTAACTACCGTGGCAGATAGGAGGATGCTGTCCAGGCTACGGACTATCATGGACAATGCCTCTCACCCTCTCTTTTCCACCCTGGCTCAGCGGAGGAGTTCCTTCAGCAGAAGACTCCTCTCACCGAGATGCACCACAGAGCGACATAGGAAATCATTCCTGCCTGTGGTCATCAAACTTTACAATTTATCACTGTCATCTAACTGTAATTTCATTTCATTTAACTGTAATTTCATTTCATTTTACTACATCATCTCTCTGCACTACTGGTCATACAAAAAATCCGACATGCTATACATCCTTGTGTATGCTATTACCTAGTAGTGTATGCCTGGATGTATGTACATTTATGTATATTTTCATTTCTCTATGTATATTTTTGTATATTTTACTACATAGGTTTATATTGACATAGGTTTATATTTTTTACATAGGTGTACATTATACATTTATATATTTAACACTCTACTATATGTAGAGTATAGTAGAGAGTTTATTTTATTTTATTTTACTTTTTACTGGAGTACTGTGACGAATGCAATTTCCCTCAAGGATCAATAAAGTATGTCTGTCTGTCTGTCTGTCTGTCTGACATTACACAGACAGGTCATTAAGGAGCAGGTAGGGGTTAGACAGTACAGAGACAGGTCATTAAGGAGCAGGTAGGGGTTAGACAATACAGAGACAGGTCATCAAGGACCAGGTAGGGGTTAGACAGTACAGACACAGGTCATCAAGGAGCAGGTAGGGGTTAGACAGTACAGAGACAGGTCATTAAGGAGCAGGTAGGGGTTAGACAGTACAGCGACAGGTCATCAAGGAGCAGGTAGGGGTTACACAGTACAGAGACAGGTCATTAAGGAGCAGGTAGGCCGGGGTTAAAAAGTACAGAGACAGGTCATTAAGGAGCATGTAGGGGTTAGACAGTAAAGAGACAGGTCATTAAGGAGCAGGTAGGGGTTAGAGAGTTAAGAGACAGGTAATTAAGGAGCAGGTAGGGGTTAGACAGCACAGAGACAGGTCATTAAGGAGCAGGTAGGGGTTAGACAGTACAGAGACAGGTCATTAAGGAGCAGGTAGGGGTTAGACAGTACAGAGACAGGTCATTAAGGAGCAGGTAGGGGTTAGACAGTACAGAGACAGGTCATTAAGGAGCAGGTAGGGGTTAGACAGTACAGAGACAGGTCATTAAGGAGCAGGTAGGGGTTAGACAGTACAGAGACAGGTCATTAAGGAGCAGGTAGGGGTTAGACAGTACAGAGACAGGTCATCAAGGAGCAGGTAGGGGTTAGACAGTACAGAGACAGGTCATTAAGGAGCAGGTAGGGGTTAGAGAGTACAGAGACAGGTCATTAAGGAGCAGGTAGGCCGGGGTTAAAAAGTACAGAGACAGGTCATTAAGGAGCATGTAGGGGTTAGACAGTAAAGAGACAGGTCATTAGGGAGCAGGTAGGGGTTAGAGACTTAAGAGAAAGGTCATTAAGCAGCAGTTAGGGGTTAGACAGTACAGAGAGAGGTCATTAAGGAGCAGGTAGGGGTTAGACAGTACAGAGACAGGTCATTAAGGACCAGGTAGGGGTTAGACAGTACAGAGACAGGTCATTAAGGAGCAGGTAGGGGTTAGACAGTACAGAGACAGGTCATTTAGGAGCAGGTAGGGGTTAGACAGTACAGAGACAGGTCATTAAAGAGCAGGTAGGGGTTAGACAGTACAGAGACAGGTAATTAAGGAGCAGGTAGAGGTTAGACAGCACAGAGACAGGTCATTAAGGAGCAGGTAGGGGTTAGACAGTACAGAGACAGGTCATTAAGGAGCAGGTAGGGGTTAGACAGTACAGAGACAGGTCATTAAGGAGCAGGTAGGGGTTAGACAGTACAGAAACAGGTCATTAAAGAGCAGGTAGGGGTTAGACAGTACAGAGACAGGTAATTAAGGAGCAGGTAGGGGTTAGACAGCACAGAGACAGGTCATTAAGGAGCAGGTAGGGGTTAGACAGTACAGAGACAGGTCATTAAGGAGCAGGTAGGGGTTAGACAGTACAGAGACAGGTCATTAAGGAGCAGGTAGGGGTTAGACAGTACAGAGACAGGTCATTAAGGAGCAGGTAGGGGTTAGACAGTACAGAGACAGGTCATTAAGGAGCAGGTAGGGGTTAGACAATACAGAAACAGGTCATTAAGGAGCAGGTAGGGGTTAGACAGTACAGAGACAGGTCATCAAGGAGCAGGTAGGGGTTAGACAGTACAGAGACAGGTCATTAAGAAGCAGGTAGGGGTTAGAGAGTACAGAGACAGGTCATTAAGGAGCGGGTAGGCCGGGGTTAAAAAGTACAGAGACAGGTCATTAAGGAGCATGTAGGGGTTAGAAAGTAAAGAGACAGGTCATTAGGGAGCAGGTAGGGGTTAGAGAGTTAAGAGAAAGGTCATTAAGCAGCAGGTAGGGGTTAGACAGTACAGAGAGAGGTCATTAAGGAGCAGGTAGGGGTTAGACAGTACAGAGACAGGTCATTAAGGACCAGGTAGGGGTTAGACAGTACAGAGACAGGTCACTAAGGAGCAGGTAGGGGTTAGACAGTACAGAGACAGGTCATTAAGGAGCAGGTAGGTGTTAGACAGTACAGAGACAGGTCATTAAAGAGCAGGTAGGGGTTAGACAGTACAGAGACAGGTAATTAAGGAGCAGGTAGGGGTTAGACAGCACAGAGACAGGTCATTAAGGAGCAGGTAGGGGTTAGACAGTACAGAGACAGGTCATTAAGGAGCAGGTAGGGGTTAGACAGTACAGAGACAGGTCATTAAGGAGCAGGTAGGGGTTAGACAGTACAGAGACAGGTCATTAAGGAGAAGGTAGGGGTTAGACAGTACAGAGACAGGTCATTAAGGAGCAGGTAGGGGTTAGACATTACATAGACAGGCCATTAAGGAGCAGGTAGGGGTTAGACAGTATAGAGACAGGTTATTAAGGAGCAGGTAGGGGTTAGACAGTACAGAGACAGGTCATTAAGGAGCAGGTAGGGGTTAGACAGTAGAGACAGGTCATTAAGGAGCAGGTAGGGGTTAGACAGTACAGAGACAGGTCATTAAGGAGCAGGTAGGGGTTAGACAGTACAGAGACAGGTCATTAAGGAGCAGGTAGGGGTTAGACATTACAGAGACAGGTCATTAAGGAGCAGGTAGGGGTTAGACAGTACAGAGACAGGTCATTAAGGAGCAGGTAGGGGTTAGACAGTACAGAAACAGGTCATTAAGGAGCAGGTAGGGGTTAGACAGTACAGAGACAGGTTATTAAGGAGCAGGTAGGGGTTAGACAGTACAGAGACAGGTCATTAAAGAGCAGGTAGGGGTTAGACAGTACAGAGACAGGTCATTAAGGAGCAGGTAGGGGTTAGACAGTAGAGACAGGTCATTAAGGAGCAGGTAGGGGTTAGACAGTACAGAGACAGGTCATTAAGGAGCAGGTAGGGGTTAGACAGTACAGAGACAGGTCATTAAGGAGCAGGTAGGGGTTAGACATTACATAGACAGGCCATTAAGGAGCAGGTAGGGGTTAGACAGTACAGAGACAGGTTATCAAGGAGCAGGTAGGGGTTAGACAGTACAGAGACAGGTCATTAAAGAGCAGGTAGGGGTTAGACAGTACAGAGACAGGTCATTAAGGAGCAGGTAGGGGTTAGACAGTAGAGACAGGTCATTAAGGAGCAGGTAGGGGTTAGACAGTACAGAGACAGGTCATTAAGGAGCAGGTAGGGGTTAGACAGTACAGAGACAGGTCATTAAGGAGCAGGTAGGGGTTAGACAGTACAGAGACAGGTCTTTAAGGAGCAGGTAGGGGTTAGACATTACAGAGACAGGTCATTAAGGAGCAGGTAGGGGTTAGACAGTACAGAGACAGGTCATTAAGGAGCAGGTAGGGGTTAGACAGTACAGAGACAGGTCATTAAGGAGCAGGTAGGGGTTAGACAGTACAGAGACAGGTTATTAAGGAGCAGGTAGGGGTTAGACAGTACAGAGACAGGTCATTAAGGAGCAGGTAGGGGTTAGACAGTACAGAGACAGGTCATCAAGGAGCAGGTAGGGGTTAGACAGTACAGAGACAGGTCATTAAGAAGCAGGTAGGGGTTAGAGAGTACAGAGACAGGTCATTAAGGAGCGGGTAGGCCGGGGTTAAAAAGTACAGAGACAGGTCATTAAGGAGCATGTAGGGGTTAGAAAGTAAAGAGACAGGTCATTAGGGAGCAGGTAGGGGTTAGAGAGTTAAGAGAAAGGTCATTAAGCAGCAGGTAGGGGTTAGACAGTACAGAGAGAGGTCATTAAGGAGCAGGTAGGGGTTAGACAGTACAGAGACAGGTCATTAAGGAGCAGGTAGGGGTTAGACAGTACAGAGACAGGTCATTAAGGAGAAGGTAGGGGTTAGACAGTACAGAGACAGGTCATTAAGGAGCAGGTAGGGGTTAGACATTACATAGACAGGCCATTAAGGAGCAGGTAGGGGTTAGACAGTATAGAGACAGGTTATTAAGGAGCAGGTAGGGGTTAGACAGTACAGAGACAGGTCATTAAGGAGCAGGTAGGGGTTAGACAGTAGAGACAGGTCATTAAGGAGCAGGTAGGGGTTAGACAGTACAGAGACAGGTCATTAAGGAGCAGGTAGGGGTTAGACAGTACAGAGACAGGTCATTAAGGAGCAGGTAGGGGTTAGACATTACAGAGACAGGTCATTAAGGAGCAGGTAGGGGTTAGACAGTACAGAGACAGGTCATTAAGGAGCAGGTAGGGGTTAGACAGTACAGAAACAGGTCATTAAGGAGCAGGTAGGGGTTAGACAGTACAGAGACAGGTTATTAAGGAGCAGGTAGGGGTTAGACAGTACAGAGACAGGTCATTAAAGAGCAGGTAGGGGTTAGACAGTACAGAGACAGGTCATTAAGGAGCAGGTAGGGGTTAGACAGTAGAGACAGGTCATTAAGGAGCAGGTAGGGGTTAGACAGTACAGAGACAGGTCATTAAGGAGCAGGTAGGGGTTAGACAGTACAGAGACAGGTCATTAAGGAGCAGGTAGGGGTTAGACATTACATAGACAGGCCATTAAGGAGCAGGTAGGGGTTAGACAGTACAGAGACAGGTTATCAAGGAGCAGGTAGGGGTTAGACAGTACAGAGACAGGTCATTAAAGAGCAGGTAGGGGTTAGACAGTACAGAGACAGGTCATTAAGGAGCAGGTAGGGGTTAGACAGTAGAGACAGGTCATTAAGGAGCAGGTAGGGGTTAGACAGTACAGAGACAGGTCATTAAGGAGCAGGTAGGGGTTAGACAGTACAGAGACAGGTCATTAAGGAGCAGGTAGGGGTTAGACAGTACAGAGACAGGTCTTTAAGGAGCAGGTAGGGGTTAGACATTACAGAGACAGGTCATTAAGGAGCAGGTAGGGGTTAGACAGTACAGAGACAGGTCATTAAGGAGCAGGTAGGGGTTAGACAGTACAGAGACAGGTCATTAAGGAGCAGGTAGGGGTTAGACAGTACAGAGACAGGTTATTAAGGAGCAGGTAGGGGTTAGACAGTAGAGAGACAGGTTATTAAGGAGCAGGTAGGGGTTAGACAGTATAGAGATGGGCTTCATGTGTGAGCCCCCTGGTCTGTCAGCCCCCCCAGCTGGCAGCCGGCGGTCTCTCTCTTCCCTGATGCTCTAGAGAGCTCCTCTCACTCAAGATGGACCTGTCTGTTTATTTATGTCCATGGGTGTGCGTGTGTATGTCTGTAAACCCCTGGACCTGCTGTTTAATGGACCTGGATCTGTAAAAAGTGGGGTTCCAAAACCAGAAAAATCTCATTTAAAATTCAGAAATCACTGTAAAATAAAAGTAGCTGCTATTTGACGACAGACATTCCTTTGATGTCAGATGTGGAACTTTTTGAATTCTTTTCCCTTTGATTCTGTCCTGTTCTTTCTGCTGTCACCCGCACCCAATGGAGGACAATCACACAGTAACTATTGCTAGGCAGAGCTCGACACACTCAGTCACCCATGGCAATGGCTCCAAACAGCCATCCAATCACTGAAGACGATCAATCAATCAATCAGGGGCGAGGAGCGAGGGAGGACAAAGGGGGGGGGGGTGGGGGGGTAAAGGACAGAGAGGGGCTGCCTCTCTCGGCCTGCTGGTCCTAGGGAGTGCAGCAGTGTGGATGAACAACACCAGGAAGTGTCTGCTGGAGGGGCAGAGGTCTCCCTAAGGTGTGACTGGCAGCAGGCCGCGAGGCCACTGGACCGGCTGGAGACCCTGGTCCAGGTCTACCAGAGACCCTGGTCTGCCATGGACCCTGGTCCACCCTGCTGGTCCATGGTAGACTTGTGAAAGTAACAAAGGGATATGGAACCTGAAGAAGATGGTACTGACCCAGGATGTGTGGTGTCTTTGATTCAGATTAGAGCCCCACTAAGCATCGCTTATAAATGAGCAGTCTTCCAAGAACCCATGAGCACACCAGGAACCCAGAGAAGGAACCAGAGAGGTGGCGACCCACAGGTTGGGACAGCCCGTCTCTGGGGGCACCACGCCGGCCCAGAGTCCAGCTCCAGCACCTCTCACCTTGATGGCCAGGAAGTTCAGTCCGCTCTCGTTGGCCAGGGCCTTGGCGATCATGGTCTTGGAGCATCCCGGGGGCCCGTAGAGCAGCACCCCCCGTGGCGGGCGGATGCCCAGACGGGTGAAGGCCTCTGGGTGCCTCAGGGGCCACTCCACCGCCTGCCTCAGCTTCAGCTTCACCTCCTCCATCCCGCCCACGTCGGCCCAGCACACCTGGAGGAAGAGAACACATCAAAGTAAACAGCTTCCGACCTACTCCTGAGAACATGGACAACATGCACCTGTCTGAAACACTCCGCTGATTGACCTTCAAATGATGTGGACTTGTAAGCAGGGTGGACACCCCAAAACATCAGCTTGGGGAGAGGAGAGTTTGGGATCAGTCAACTTAATTCTGTTGGGTATCAGGCTGAATCGGACTCTGTTCTGTTGGGTCGCAGGGTGATACCCAACAGACATTATTTATCTTCAACACTGTGGCCGAGCTCACAGCGAGAGAGAGAGAGAGAGAGAGAGAGAGAGAGAGAGAGAGAGAGAGAGAGAGAGAGAGAGAGAGAGAGAGAGAGAGAGAGAGAGAGAGAGACCACGATGACTGGTTCTGAGGTTCAGTAGAATGGGTCAAGATCCTGTTTAATGAGGAGGAGGAGGAGGAGTAAAAGCATATTTGGAAGGAGAGAGGAAGAGCGATGGCTTGTTTTGAGTCATGAAAATGGAGGAAGTCAGAGAGGTTCACTAACATCTGTCCTCTAGATAAATAGAGCAGGAGAGAGCCAGAGAGAGAGGGGGAGGGAGGGAGACAAGGATGGAGAGATGAGGAGTTTATGTCCAGAGGAGAGATAAACCAGATAACGGTATGTGTGTGTGTGTGTGTGTGTGTGTGTGTGTGTGTGTGTGTGTGTGTGTGGGAACAAACTTCCGCAGCTAGACACTCACCCCTAGAACTCTCCCTCTCTCTCCCTTTTCATCTGCACTTCTCTATCTCTATCTCTCTATCTCTCTTTTATCTCTCTTCCTGCCCCCTCCTCCCGGGGTAATACATCCCAGGCCACCGGCGCCGTCTCCACGGAAACGAGGACCTAATGGAAACCTGGCGCCGGGCCAGCGACTGTAAATATCCCACTCAGCAGTTTATGGACGGCACGGGCAAGAGAGGGAGCAGAGAGAGAGAGGGGCTGGAGATGAAGAGGTAGGGCAGAGCTACACAGCTGAAGAACGAGGACGGAGGAAGCTGCAGAGTGAAAAGGCACAGGTAGAACAGACCATATTCCTGTGTTCAGCCTCGGGTTCACAGCACTGAGATGCTGGGGTCAGGTGCCTTGCTCAAGGACTGCTCCAACACACAGTAAATACTATTCACAGTCAAGGTGGATTTCCTGAACCAATCAGAGAGGAGATGGTCAGAAACAAAGTGGCGGTGGTCTTGCATGGCAGTACTGTCTCCAGTCAGCTGTACGTCCACATCAAACGAGTGATACATCCTCCTACAGTCGTCATGATGATAGAGGGGCGGGCCTTAAAGGGGGAAGGAGACCTACTGATCCAGGGTTTGATTGGCCGGCAGGGGAGGTGTTCAGAGGACAGGCAGACACCCCTCCCACCTGCAGGGCCACCACTGAAACATGTCTGGAGGATGCTGGCTGCAAGCCAACACATGGTTGCTATGACTCCGGCTTACAGGTTGTATGGCTCAAACACAGGTACTCTAATACAAGCCAACACTCATCAATCAATAGCGTGACTCTATATCAGCCCTAAGAGACAGGATCATCACTGCCACATGAATCTAAATGCAGAGGCGAGTGTGTGTTCATGATTCACCAGCACAGCGCTTCTACACGGGACGTACAGGGAACATCATGATGGCTTCTGTAGGCCACAACGCACACCATGAAGTTTGAGTTTCTGATTTCTCCTCATCTTATAAAACACAAAGAAATAGCGAGGAAGAGGAAGGGAGTGCAGGAGAGCTGGCTGCTCAATACCCACGTATTAAGTCCAGACCTACGTAATACCCACGTATTAAGTCCAGACCTACGTAATACCCACGTATTAAGTCCAGACCTACGTAATACCCACGTATTAAGTCCAGACCTACGTAATACCCACGTATTAAGTCCAGACCTACGTAATACCCACGTATTAAGTCCAGACCGGTCAGCAGAACCTTTTAAAAACGGGCTGGGTCACAACTTACAGGAAACAATAACATGTCCAGAATCCTCAGAGCACACCAGACCTGGGGTCCAGACCTGGGGTCCAGACCTGGGATCCAGACCTGGGGTCCAGACCTGGGGTCCAGACCTGGGGTCCAGACCCAGAGGGGCTACTAGGGGACAGAGGCCGGTCTCTCACACAGGATGAGAAGCTACTGCCAGGCTCATGTGGAGCCGATCCGGACCGGAGCAGTACGACCCAGAAGCACTCAGCACTGCACATAAGAAATACCAAGAGAGGACTGAGGACCCAACAGGGCAACCAGAGCCTTTTTCTCTCTCTCTGGTTTCCAGGAAGAGGCCACAAAAGAACTTACCTCCCCCTCTCCCCATCATTTATTCTCTCTCTCTTTCCCCCTTTCCCTCCCCTGTCTGTGTCCCTCCCCCTCTCTCCCCCCCCCCCCCCCCCTCTCTTTCTCTCCCCCCTCTCTCTCTGTCCACCCCCCCATTTCTCTCTTAGTGTCTCTGTGTTTTTCGTGTGGGGGTTGGGAAGGGTGCAGGGTAGGAGGGTTGAGGATGAGGGGGTGAGGATGAGGGGGTGAGGGGCTCGGTTTCTGGCCGGATCCTCAGGCTTAGTGATCTGCTTCCTATTACCTCTTGAAGATGATGAGCGTCTCTTCCTGTCCATTATGTCGCATGCACGTTCCCAAACATTAGCTCTTACACATGCACACTCACACGTGCACGTTCCCAAACATTAGCTCTTACACATGCACACTCACACGTGCACGCTCCCAAACATTAGCTCTTACACATGCACACTCACACGTGCACGCTCCCAAACATTAGCTCTTACACGTGCACACTCATACGTGCACGCTCCCAAACATTAGCTCTTACAAGTGCACACTCACACGTGCACGCTCCCAAACATTAGCTCTTACACGTGCACACTCATACGTGCACGCTCCCAAACATTAGCTCTTACACGTGCACACTCACACGTGCACGTTCCCAAACATTAGCTCTTACACGTGCACACTCACACATGCACGCTCCCAAACATTAGCTCTTACACGTGCACACTCACACGTGCACGCTCCCAAACATTAGCTCTTACACGTGCACACTCATACGTGCACGCTCCCAAACATTAGCTCTTACACGTGCACACTCACACGTGCACGCTCCCAAACATTAGCTCTTACACATGCACACTCACACGTGCACGCTCCCAAACATTAGCTCTTACACATGCACACTCACATGTGCACGCTCCCAAAAATTAGGTCTTGCACATGCACACTCACACGTGCACGCTCCCAAACATTAGCTCTTACACATGCACGCTCCCAAAAATTAGCTCTTACACACATGTCAGTGTGCACACTGACATGTGCACACTCGTGAACAGTGGCACATCCACCACTGTCCTCCCTCCATCTCTCCCCCTTTCCTGACCTATCCTCCTCCCTCCTCTTCTCCTCTCTCTCTCTTCCTCCCCCAGTTATTTTTCTCCAGGAGGTCAGGGGGGACACATGGTCATCTCCACCACGCATGCTGTTACCTCCTCCTGGGGAGATGCTGATTGGCAGTTGATTGGTTCTGACTGGCCAATAATTGGTTGTAATTGACCAGTGATGAGTCTGTGACCAGGTGCTAATTGGCTGGTGCTTGGTTCTGATTGGTCGGTCATTGAGAAGTTATTGGTTCTGCCCAGCTTGTCCTTAGGTTTCAGATTGGCTGGTGACAGGTTGTGTTTGGCGGGCAGCGGGTTCGTATTGGCTGGAGTTAGGGTGGGCTTTTGTTAGAGAGAGGGTGCCAGGACTCCGGACTGAGGCTGAGGGACGTGCTGATGTTCAGAGCAACAGAGGCTTGGCGACTGATGACTAGATGTTGTTTTTGGTATTGTTTTCAAAGGCAACATCTTTGTTAGTTTTTCACAGTCACACATGTGGTGATGACAGACAGAGGCGTCCTGGTGTCTCCTACCTTGGGGACGTCGATGGCCACCTCTCTCATAGCGCTGGGTTTGACCTGGCTCAGGGCCCACTGGAGGTCCTGCTGCACCACGCCCACCTGGCCCGCCAGCTGCTGGTCTCGCCGCTCCAGGGGGGTCCCGGCCAGAGCTCTCCTCAGGGCCCGTAGACCTGGAGGGACACATCTCTAGTGTCAAGACACCCAACCACCAGCATCTCTATGTATTGATCTACGTCATCCATCTATGTATTGATGTCGAAGACAGCTTCGTCATCATTACATAGAACCTCTGCTCTTCATCATCAATACATAGAACCACCCATCTTCATCATCAATACATACAACCTCTGCTCATCATCACCACCACACCAACTTCTCTTCAGACATTGTCAATGAATATCTAATTAATATCTATCTCTGTATCTCTATATGCTGCCAGGCACGAGCCTTCAGCCGCTCCGCCCCACGCCTCTGGAATAGCCTTCCCCGGACATTAGAAATATGGACTCACCTCTCACCTTCAAATCCCACCTCAAAACCCATCTTTTCAGGCAGGCCTACTCACACATGGACTTAATATCTGCTGCAAGCTCTGTGCCTTTTTAAATCTGTTTTAATCTGTGTCCTTTGATTGTTTTATGTTTTTACGCTTGTTTGGTGACCTTGAGTGTCCTGAAAGGCGCCTTATAAATAAAATGTATTATTATTATTATTATTATTATTATTATTATTATTATATCTATCTGTGTATCTCTATATCTCTCTCTATCCCTATAGACACACATCTTGATCTCTGATCCATCAGGTCATCTCAGAACAACAGCTCTCTCTTATGAACCACATTGGACACCCTCAGCAGGGAGGGAACAGATATTTCCTCTCCGAGTTGAAAAGAGATTTTCGTTCTCTAAAGCTGTCAGCGGTCATGTCTTGTCTTTCCTTCTCCTCTTGCTGCAGACAGACGGGAACGCCGTGTGGAATCTGCCAAACCGCTTTCTCATCAAGCTACGGTTCTGCTGTGATTGCCCGGAGGTTCCTCCCCTGGTCAGGCTGGTACACGCAGGGCCGCTGTGCCTCAGCAGCACCAAAGCAAACCTCAAAATGAAGCCTAATTCCTCTTTTGATGGAGAACATAATGGCTCCCACATTCACCAGGAGAATGGACCCTAAGCTGACAGGAAGTGAGATGTAATTACCAGCCAGCCACCTCTTTGACACCCGCACCCTCACACAAAGACCTGAAGAAGTCAGACCTCCACACTGACGTGGAGACATCCAGGGTCATGAAGATGAGCACCCTAAAGGCCATACTTATGAAGAGCCTGAACAATACTCGACACACCGCTGCCTGCAACCGGTCAGCAGTCCCACAGGAATGAGCGTGCAGTATCTGGTATCCGTAACTCACAGGATCTGTAAATAATGGACGATTACGTCCGGCTCTGTGTTTGTTTCCAGATGAACCAGTTTGAATCAAGACTGCTTTAGATTGGGAGGGATTAGGAGCATTGCATGGCTGCTCAGGAAGGGAGGGCGAGGATACGGAGACGGTAGGAAGCTCCTGGCGACATCAGTTCACCAGCCCAGCGGTTTCCCCAG
>JAXIVH010000016.1:8611529-8614029 GCA_036785325.1 Urophycis tenuis | reverse complement strand
TGTGTGGAGTGGTATGAGAACCATCACAGGCTTCCAGAAGACTGGTAGTATGGGGCTGGAGGGTGGGGTGGCTCGGGCCACCGAGCCACCCTAACCTTTTCTTCAATAGGTTTGATGCTGTGGCCCCTACCCCTCCCCCACATGACTCTGCTGCTACTGCAGCCCAACAACCAGTGCCACTCCGCCTCCCCCCTCCTTCTCCCCCTCCTTATAGACCCCCTTCCTGCCTCTCACCACCTCTATTAAGGCCCCATCCACACGAAGCCAAAACAATCTTTACCCCCCCCCCCCCCCCCCCCCCCCCCCATTTTTCTCAGCAGGGGGGCCAGACATTTCTCCGTAACAATGGAGTCATTGCTGAAACGCATCTAGCTCTAGAAACGCTGTAGTACATATTCCAGGCCTGTGTGTGGCGCTGTTTCAGCTACAGAAATCCACCGAAAAATTAGGAAGAAGAGGCGGAGCATGCACATAAAGCCTGTGTGCTGAATACAAACAGACAGACAGTCCAAGAAGAAGTAACCGAACAACAACGAACTACGTTGTTGTATTATATATTACTGTATTATGTATTATATATATTACTACGAACGTAATATATATATCCCCCTAGCGTTTTACTAAGGTAGGGTGACCAGGTTTCTCGAACCAAAAACCGGGACACTTTGCATGTGACCATAATGCACGTGCGGGCATACGCATTCCATTACTTGCATCAATGTCAGACTTTGGAAATGGGAATAATCAAGACCGCAATGTGATGGTGAACAGGCCTAATCATAGGCAGCATTTATTGATCTGAAACAAAGAAGTAAACTGTGTGTGTGTGTGTGTGTGTGTGTGTGTGTGTGTGTGTGTGTGTGTGTGTGTGTGTGTGTGTGTGTGTGTGTGTGTGTGTGAGAGAGAGAGAACATGTCAATGAGCGCAGCCACGGCTCTCCGGCTGACAGCATGTTTGCAGACACAAGCACACCCACGAAAGCTCACTATCTACTTTAACTTTTGTGCTATAATGAGATAATGTAGGCTATGCTGGCGCTGTGCCAGGGTTGTGTTTTATTGTATCCTGAAAACCGGGACACTTTAGCGTCCCGACGTGCTTTTGTCGGGACTCGGGACACGAGACTCAAAATGGAGACTGTCCCGGTCAAACGGGGACGTCTGGTAACCCTATGCTGAGGGCCATTCTCTGCTGCAGTAGGCTGTATTCCTCCATTGTGTGTTGTTGTTATGAGACGTCGAGGTCTTAAGAGGTCAAAAGCTAGAGGAGCGGGTCGAGGGGTGATGACATCATCGTTTGTGTTTCTGGTGTTCTTACGAATCCAAAACCTGAAACGTTTTTGATCTTTCCACCCTGGGACCTGGTCTCAAAAAAGTGCGTTTTCAGGCACCGAAAACGCCGGATCCATCCTTACGGTCGGCCTAAACACACAAGACCTTTGCGGTTTCACTCGAAAATCGTCTCCATGTGGATGGAGTGGATGGACTACCTGATGGGCAGACCACAGTTTGTACGCCTACAGAACTGTGTATCTGACAGGGTGGTTAGCAACACTGGGGCCCCACAAGGGACGGTCCTTTCTCCCTTCCTCTTCACCCTCTACACCTCAGATTTCAGCTATTGCACTCTGCTATTGAGCTATTGAGTCCTGCCACCTTCAGAAGTTTTCTGATTACTCTGCAATAGTTTAAGGGGCAGCCGCGGCCTACTGGTTAGGGCTTCGGACTTGTAACTGGAGGGTTGCCGGTTCAAACCCCGACCAGTACGAACGGCTGAAGTGTCTGTGAGCAAGGCACCTAACCCATCACGGCTCCTCGGGCTGAAGTGCCTGTGAGCAAGGCACCTATCCCCTCACTGCTCCCCGAGCGCCGCTGTTGGCAGCTCACTGCCTCAGGATTAGTGTGTGCTTCACCTCACTGTGTGCCTCACCATCACTGTGTGCTGAGTGTATTTCCACTAATTCACGATTGGGTTAAATGCAGAGACCAAATTTCCCTCACGGGATCAAAAGAGTAATTCTTCTTTTTCTTCTTCTTCTAGTTGGTTGCATTAAAGAGGGTGACGAGGGTGAATATAGGACTGTTGTGGGCAACTTTGTCTCTTGGTGTGAGCTGAAGCATCTGCAGCTCAATGCAACAAAGACAAAGAAGCTCATTGTGGACCTAAGGAGCACCAAAACACCGGTGGGCCCTGTGTTCATCCAGGGGGTTCCTGTCGACACTGTTGAGGAGTACAAGTACCTGGGGGTGTACAAAAAGTTGGACTGGACCAGGAACACAGAGGCCGTCTACAAGAAGGGCCAAAGCTGACTCTTTTTTCTGAGGAGGCTAAGGTCCTTCAACATCTGCAAGACAATGCTGAGGATGTTCTACGAGTCTGTGGTTGCCAGTGCGATCTTCTTCGCTGTCACATGCTGGGGCAGTGGGATGAGGGTCGTGGACACCAATAGACTTAATAGACTCATCAAGAGGGCTGGTGATGTAGTGGGTGAGGAATTGGA